>PVKS010006210.1:0-79909 GCA_004027875.1 Aplodontia rufa
CTGCCAACTCCTATATGGTGTAGTGATGACCCTACTTCTTTTTCTAGTAAGTTTAAAGTTGTTGGCTTAATATTCAGATCTTTGACCTTTTTTGATTTAATTTTTGTGCAGGGTGAAAGATAAGGATCCAGCTTCAGTTGTCTACATATGGCTGTCCAGTTTGTCCAACACCATTTGTTGAACAGACTATCTTTCTTCCACACTATGCTTTTGCCTCCTTTATCAAGTATCAAATAGTTAAATATATGGGGTTTTGTCTCAGCATCTTCTATTCTGTTCCACTGGTCTTTGGTTCTGTTTTGATACCAATACCATGCTGTTTTTGCTACTATGGCTCTGTAGTATAATTTCAGGTCAGGGATTGAGATACCCCCTACTTCTTCCTTTCTGTAGAGTAATGTTTTGGCTAGTCTGGGTCTCCTGTTGTTCCATATGAACTTGACAATTGCTTTTTCTATATCTGTGAAGAATGCCATAGGTATCTTGATAGGGATTGCATTGAATCTGTATAGGGCTTTGGGTAGAATGACCATCTTTATTATATCGATTCTGCCTAACCATGAGCATGGAATGTTTTTCCATCTACTCAGGTCTTCTGTAATTTCTTTTTTCAGTGTTTGATAGTTTTCTTTGTAGAGGTCCTTTAACATCGTTTGTAAGGTTAATGCATAAGTATTTCAATTTTTTGGAAGTAATGGTGAATGGGAGAGATTTCCTGATTTCTTCTTCTGCGGATTTGTTGCTGGAGTAAAGAAACGCTAGTGATTTGCTGGAGTTGATCTTGTAGCCAGCTACTTTGCGTTTTTTAAAGATGTATTTTTGCTTGCTTAACTGTAAACTATCATGGCTAAATTGTAAACCATTACAAGAAATAAAAGCTTCACAGAGCATCACTGATGCTCTTGTGTGATCCTGCCTCAAGTCCCCTGGTCTTCCGCCTCAGTTCTTCAGCAGTATACAGAGATGATCGCGAGCACCTCTCACCTTTGCCAGGATAAAATCCAACATTCTTCAGAGGAAAATGAAAAATCCAGTCTCTACTACATATCATCCAAGGTGTTCATTAGGCAGTAAAAGTTATCACATGTAAAGAAACAAGAAAATGTGATTAATGATCAAAGTCCATAGAAGCAGCCCCAGTGATGAACAGACAGGGACTGAAAACATGTTACAGATGTATTGAAGGATTTATATGAAACACAGATGAGAAGGGTGAAGAGATGAGAAAAATATTGAAAAATAAATAAAAACTATAGGAAAGAATGAAAATTCCAAGATTGAAAAATATAGTGTCTGAAAAAAAGTGCTGAATGGCCTCGGTGGGAGAGTAGACACTGCAAAGTGAGTTCAGTGGGGGCATAGACACTGCAGAGTGGCCTCAGGAGCGGGGAGGACACTGCAGAGTGGCCTCAGGAAGGGGGAGGACACTGCAGAGTGGCCTCAGGAGGGGCGTAGACACTGCAGAGTGGCCTCAGGAGGGGCGGGGACACTGCAGAGTGGACTCAGGAGGGGGTGTACACTGCAGAGTGGCCTCAGGAGGGGGGAGGACACTGCCGAGTGGCCTCAGAAGGGGCGTAGACACTGCAGAGTGGACTCAGGAGGGGGAGGACACTGTAGAGTGGCCTCAGGAGCGGGGAGGACATTGCAGAGTGGCCTCAGGAGGGGGGAGGACACTGCTGAGTGGCCTCAGGAGGGGCATAGACACTGCAGAGTGGACTCAGGAGGGGGAGGACACTGCAGAGTGGCCTCAGGAGGGGGGAGGACACTGCCAAGTGGCCTCATTCGGGGGTGTAGACACTGCAGAGTGGCCTCAGGTGGGGCGAGGACATTGCAGAGTGGCCTCAGGAGGGGGGAGGACACTGCCGAGTGGCCTCAGGTAGGGTGTAGACACAGCAGAAGATGTTATCAGCCAATTTGATGGCAGCTCTGAGATGCTTCTTAGCTTATGACCCAGGCAGCTACAGAGACAGCTCAGCCAAGGTCCTGTGGAACCTGATTCCAACCTGCTCCCTCAGGCTTTTTTTTTTTTTTTAATACTGCTTCTTGCCCAATCGTGTTGCTGGGACTTTTCCTTAACCCCTACTCACCCTTTGCAGTCCTCAGTGTCATCTGCCCATGTGTCGAGTCCCGGGTGTTTCTAGCCCGCCTCGTGCCTCAGTTCAGCAGGTGCGCTTCCCTCCTGGCATAGTGATGGTGTTTTGAATTGGTCTTTTCTCTTGCTGAAAGGTTATGGGTCTTGTATTACCAACTCTCAGATCTAGCCCCTTAATAAAAATATTTGTTAGAAGAGCCAGTGAGCACCATTCTGCATGTGAGCAAAGGAAATGGGGAAATTCCTTATTTTCAGTTAATTTATATGGAGTTGAGTAAGAAACAATTCTAAAATTTTAACTTGAAGAAAAGGAAGTTTGAATAGAGGAATAAAAAGCCACAAAGAGACTTTTCAGAGGAAGGCTCAAGGGGCCTCTGAATTCTTCTAAGGGCTGTAATTGTTGATGGGTGAAATTCTTTCTAGTGGATGCCTCGTCACCTCTGTGGGTAGTTGTCTCACCAGCCTTGTTTCCGAGTGTGTGTTGGATGAATGACATTTCAGGGACTCTGGAGACAAACAGGATGGAGGTGCTAGATGAAGAGAGCTAATGTTCATTTTAATTGCTATTTAGTAGTTACACATATTCATGGGATACAGTGGAATTTTGCAGTATATGTGTACAATGTGTAAGGATGGAATCAGGGTTATTAGCATAACCGTCATCTCTAACACTTTTCTCCCTTTGTGTTGGAAATATTCAAGATCCTCTGTTTTAGATGTTTTCAAATATATACTTGTTGGGGCTGGAGTGGTGGCTCAGCGGTTACAGTGCTTTCCTGGCATGTACAAGTACACAGGTTCAAACCCCAGCATCCACATACATGACTAAGTGTCGGAGCATTAAAGCCATGTGAAAAACTGAATAAAAAAATTGATTCTCTCTCTCTCTCTCTCTTTCTCTCTCTCTCTGTCCTTCTCTCTTTAAAAATAAAAAAGAAATATACACTTGTTAATTCTTAGTTACCCTACTGTGCTACAGAATACTAGAACATGTTCCTCCTAAGTGCAGTTTTGTACTCATAAGCCAGCTTCTCTCTCTCTCTGTCCTTCTCCTGTTCACCTTCCTGGCCTCTGGTGACCAGCATTGTATTCTCGACTTCTATGAGCTCAACTTTTTTAGCCCCACAAATGAAAATAACATTTGTCTTTCTATGCCTGGTTTATTTCACTTAATGTAATATCCTCCAGGCTCTCCCACATTGCTGCAAATGACAGAATTTCATCCTTATTTATGGCAGAGTATTATTCCATTGTATGACTAAACCACATTTTCTTTATCCATTCATCCACTGATAGTCACAGGAGTTGATTCTCTATCTTGGTGATTGTAACTAATGCTGCAATGAACGTGGCAATACAGGTGTCTCTTTGACATACTGATCATGTTTCCTTTGGTAATAGGATTTCAGGCAAGTGGTAGCTCAGGTTTTTAGTTTTAGGTACCTCCATACTGTTTTCACGATGGTGTGCTACTTTACAGTCCCTCTGACTGTACATAAGTCTTTTTCTCTGAACCGTCACTGATACTCACTTTGTGTGTTTTTGACAATGACCGTTGTGACTGCAGTGAGATGGTATCTCCTTGAAGGGTTGAATCGCACTTCCCTGGTACCTGATGTTGGTCACTTTTTCATGTACTTGTCGGCCATCTGTATGTCGTCTTTTGAGAAATGTCAATTCAGCTCTCGTGCCTGTTTTAAAATCAGATTATTGTTGTTATCACTGCTGTTGGGTTGAGGTCCCTGTTTCTTCTGGAGATTAATCCCTAATGAGGTGACGAATAGTCTGCAAATGTTCTGCAAGCTGTCTTTCACTCTGTTGATCATTTCCTTTGCTGTGCACAAGTGGTTTGACTTGATGTAACCTCTCTTATTTTTGTGTTTTCTGCCTATTCTTTTGAAGATTTTTCTAAAAGAATCTTTGCTCATACCAGTGTCCCAAAGCAGTACCACTAGTTTTCTTCAAGTACTCATAGATTTGAGCCTCACCTTCCTCCTTAGTCCATTTTCAGTTGACTTTTCCATTGTTGAGATTGTGGTCTAGTTTCTTCTGTGTGTGGGTAACCGTCTTCCCAGCACTCTTTATTAAAAAGGGCTTCCTTTCTCTACTATCTATTCTTTGACAAAAATCAGTTGGCTGTGAATACATGAATTGATTTCTGGTTCTCTATTCTGTCCATAGGTCTTTGCATCTTTTTTATACTGTTTTGGTCACTGTAACTTTGTGGTAGCCATATGAATTTAGGATGCTTTCCCCCTAGCTCCATGGAGGATGGTTCTCGATAGACATTGCACTGAATCTGTAGATCACTTTGGGTAGTGTGGACATTTTAACAGTATTGATTTTTCTAATCTGTGAATACGGGATTTCTTTCATCTTTGTGTCCTCTTCAATTTCTTTCATCAGTGTTTTATAGTTTTCATGGTAGAGAGCATTCATTTCCTTGGTTAAATTTATTCCCGGATTTTTTTGTAGTTCTTGTAAGTGGGATTGCTTTTTAAAAACCTACTTAAATTATTGGTTTATATAAGTGGTACTGATTTCTGTATGTTGATCATGTTCTGTAACTTTACTGAATTTAAATGTATTGACTGTTTACTGGATGCCAAGTAATGTTGAAAGGAAGATATTTTCAAGAGAGAAAATAGTCAAGAAGCAGGAAGGTGGAGGAGGAGGCATCAAGCCCATGCTGGAGGGAAACGGGTGGAAACAAGTGTGGCCGTGGGGCTCCCTGCACGGGCGGCTGAGGGAAGAGCCCACCATGCCGTTCACATTAGCAACTGCGTGTGGGACCCTGTGGTTCCTGTCCTGAGTCCTGGGCTATGCTGGTGGCAGAGACCCCTAGTGTTTTCTTCATCCCTGTTCCTAGTGCGGTGGTGCCTGGCCTGGCCTTGGTGCTTGAACTGCTCAGTGTGTTGGAAACAAGGGGCTTCTCAACCAGCCTCCCGAATGGGGCTCGGTTTCATACCCTGTGCTGTGAAGGTCTTGTTATTCACTGACTGTCCCCCGGCTATCCCCTTCCTTTTCTGATGAGTGGAGGGGTCCAGCTAAGCCTGGCTGGCCTTCCTCTGATGTTCTACTGCTTCTCAGCAAAGCTTAGAGGGTCACATTGTGGCTTCAGCTTTCTTTGGGGACCTTTCAGGAGCATTTCTTCATCTGGACCCTTGTTCCCATATCCAGATGTTCAGCATTTCCCGGAAGCTCTCCATCATGTGGCTCAGCACCATGCAGAAGGCATGGCTTTTTATTCATTGACAGTCCACAGCTCCATGGCCCCTCTGCAGGGAAGAGCAAGCTGTAGCACCTGGAGGAGACAGTGCCGTGGCAGACCCACCAGGGATGCAGGGAGTAGGGAGCGGTGCGTGGTCACCAAGCCGGGAGTAGGGAGCAGTGCGTCCTTAATCCAGTGCTAACTTTGCTTTCCCAAGCTTCCTTGCCTTGTACTTGTTGGACCCTGTCGGAGCCCTGCACTGCTCTCAGCTGCCTCATGCCTGCTAGAATCAGGTGCTGGCTGGTCTTTCCTCGGTTCTGTCCAGCAGCCTGGAGAACAGTGCTGCATCCCGTGGGCCGGGCTGGGCTGGGAGGCCTGGGCTTTTTCGTGATGGGTATTCAGTGGTGGCTCTACTGCCCCCGTAAGGGCTCCCTGGAGCACATTCTGAGGGGAGCAGAAGACTAGCATCCCTCAAAAGGTATCTCTTGAGGAGCCAGTGTAGGAATCTGTTGTGTTCAGCTTGGAGAAGGGGAGGCCGAGGGATCCAGAGTCATTTTCACATGGCCAAAGGGGCTGTGTCCTTTGTGACTTCAGTCAAGGGAGAGGATTAGAGCGAAGGAGGAACATACCAGGGTTGGGGTTCAGTGCAGGAAGAACTTTCTAGCTGCCCTTGGCTCTCCAGAGGAGGGCTGGCTCTTTCTGGTGGTGCAGGGTGCTTTGAGCTTTAACTGGACGACAGTTTTCGAGGTGTGAAAGGAGGTTGGGGCCTGGGTGGGGCATTTAAGCTAGGTGAGAGGTAAGTCCCCTCTTGCCGCGGAGTTCTGTTCCTCGAGCCCTGCTGGTTCATGAGGTCCTGGTGCTCTTCAGGGAACATTCCGGGGAAGGCCGAGCTGCTGTGTAAAGCACCCGGAACCACATTAATCAGTGCAGTCACAGCAGCGTGCCCGTGCATACGTGGCCACCTTGTAAATTAGGGATGAGGCCAAAAGGATGCTTAATTAAATTAAAACAGCACTAGGAATCAATGTGGACAGAAAGCAATTAGTTGTCATCAAATATTGAGAATATCAATCAGACCCTAATTGCTATATGATTTCTCGTATTAGCAGAAAGTAGTTTTAAATTCTGTAGTTTTCAAGCAGGAGTGGTGAAAGGCAGGCCGCTGTGCAGTTCTTAGCATGGTGCAGGTCTGGGAGGAGGAATGCTGGCATGGGAGTCAGACTCTACAGTCACATTTCTACCACACATTCATCTTTTACTGGAGCAGATTCTAGCAGTCAGCACTCAGCTCCATCTCCAAATGGCCCTGATCCTTTTGGACGGCAGACAGGCAGAGGCTTGCCTTGGCCACACGGTTGGCGTCTATGACTGTCACAGGACCAACTGCCCGCGTTCTCAGGCCTTCTGCGTGGCCCCTTTGCCTGTTGCCCAGGCTATTCCTGTCTATGCCTAGCTCCCCTCTGGAGAAAGGCCCACACCTGTCCAGCTGTGGCTGGATTGGAATACCAGTCTGTCATCCCATCCCATCAAGAGGACAGAGAGGAGCACCTTGGAAATTGGCTGCACTGGAGTACGGGGTCAGTGCTGACTGCACAGTGCTTCAGCTGTAGCCAGTGAAAGGCGGTGGAGAAAATGTCATCTCAACAGAGTGTGCCATAGACCCGTGCTCCCTTCCTGAGCCCCACACCAGCTGCATTTTATTTACCACACACCACTGAATTCTGTAATGAGTAACGGGATACAGTAACATCACACTTGGCACCTCGGGTCTGTGCTGGGAGGCTGGGAGACTATTCATCAGTGTGCTTGTGGCTTGCCCAGCACTCCACAGACTCCAGTGCAGCACAGTGCTGGGAGTTTCAGCTTGGAACCCCCAGACGGCTCGGGGGCTCTCTTGGTTCTGTCTTTGGGCAGGTGACCTAAGCTCTTAAAATCTGCATTCTCACTTCCTTCAAGTATGGTGATGCTGCTGCCCTTGTAGGGCTATAGGGGATCCATGTGGACAAAGATGGTGCATTGTGTGGCTCCCAGTGAGCATTCGATAGGCATAGCCTCCTTTATTCCTCCATCTTCCTAGCATCCTTCCTGTTGTATAAGGGAAGGGATACTAGGCATCCTTTGTCTGCAGGCAAACATTTATAAGGTCACAGTTAAGATGAGGAGAAGAATCAAAGAAAGAAAACAGTCTTCCGTTCTTAGGCAGGTTCCACAGAGCTGGCAGACGGTCGTGCCGTGGCCGGTCTTCGCAAGAATTCTATTTCACTCATTTCCAGATGATGAATTGAAACTGCAAACATCCCTGTCACCCAGTGGTGTCAGGGTTTTAAAGATCTGGGTTCCAACGTAGCCCAGAGGTGGAGCAGGTGGGAACACGAGGAAGAGAGTGGAAACCAGCACTTATTGGGTACCTACTGTGTGCTTGACCCTTTGGAGTGTTCCCCACGTGCCCTGAGGACTCTGCAGGCTGTGTTCTTTCTCTTCCTGGCTCGTGGCTGGGGAAAGTGGGTTTAGAGAGTAATGTGCTTGTGCAAGGCCACAAGGGAGACAGGGTTTCAGCCCCCGGGTCTGGCTGCAGTGTTCCCCATGTGGTCCTTCTGAACCCACATCGTCGACACCCCAGGAACTTGGAAGAGGAAAGGGAGATGTGAAATGAGAGCTGTTTCCTTTCTGTGTTCAGCACAACATGCTCCCCATCTGGTCCTTGAGTTTCCACTTTCAAAGCCTTCAGGGTGGGTCTGAGCTCTCCAGAAATCAAGGTTATGGTTTCCAGGAGTCCATGACAAAGATGGGCTATTCCAGTTTCAAAGAATTCCAGTTCAGTGGACACCTTAGACATGCATGGGCTGTGCTGGGGTGCAGAGAGACTCAGGGATGTGTGAGAAACGTCTGGGTGGAGAGCCTTGGACGTGCTTTGGGATTCAAGAAGAGAGATTGCGGCAGCTTGGCATTCTGGAAGGATGTAGGGGAAGGCCTGGGATCTGGAATTATTCTGTGCTGATGGGCAGGATTGCCACAGTGGAGATGCGGTGGGGGATGCAAGGTGTGAATAGTTGTGATGGTCAGCAGGCTGGTCAAGCTTGGCTGAGGGTAGGACCTGGATCTTTGAATTTCAGTTTTGGTGGTTATAAAAGTGACCCCTGCTCGTTAGAGATGATTTGGAAAATACATAAAAACACAAAGAACAACTGGAGGCAAGTATTAGGTCAACAATACATTTGTTTCATTTCCTTCCAAACTGTCAATCAAGCCCTATAAACATTTTTGAAAAACTTCCTTTGAAGTTTTTTATGATGGATGAGTACATAGTTGCAAAACTTTAAAAGAGTAAGAAGAGTAAAATAAAAACCCTGTAAGAAGTAATAACCACTGTTGACAATTTGGTTTATTTCCCTTGGAACCATTTTTCAACATATATACATTAAATTAAGCATGAAAAAATGCTTATACTCTTTTTTTCTTAATGTTTTAACACTTTTACATGTAATTAGATGTTAGAAAAATGAATATGTAATTGTCTACTCCAAGTTGTGGGTAGACCATCATCTATTACTTTAAATTGTTTCAGATTTAGTGTTATGAATAATTCTACTAGAAGCATTCCATTTTTAATTGCCAGTAAAAATATTTCCTTGCATCTGTTTTTTAGAAGAGAGGTCATAGGATCAAAATGTACTATTTTCCAGGATGAACCTGGGGACGTGGAAGACACTCCCGTGGAAGTGAGCTGTCACCATCCAGCTGGTAAAAGGAGCAGAGAGACTCTCAGTCCAGGAGACAGTTTAGGTGGAGACAAGAAAGGGGACACTCTGGGGACTCACCTTTCCTCCCAGAGGTCTACAAAGTGGTGATGCCACTGAAACCAGCAGAGACCTCTGAGGATGCTTCTAGGTGTGGATTTGTCACCAGCCTACTGAAATATGGCCTCAGTGGAGGGCCAGCAGGGATTTGGAAACCCGTCTTCCTGAAGCTGTTTGGGGTGGGGTCCTGCATCTCCATTTAAGACTGTTTTCAACTAGCTGGTGTGTAGTTAGAACTACATAGAAAACTGCTGCTTCAAAAGTGCAAAAGGGGTAGAGCGTGTGCTTTAGGGGAAGCTCAAACAGGCAAGGCGGCCTTGCTCCTTTGAACTGTCAGGAATGTGAAGGAGGTGGGGAGGGGCAAGCTTAGAAGCGCAAGAGTGTGTCATTCTGGCTTCCAGGATTTCCTAGGATCCCAGTGTGGAGGCAGTGCTGGGAATTACAGTGAACAATGGTGGCTGTGTTCTGGAGAAGCCTGGACAGGGGAAGAGCTGGGAGAGGGAGTGTTGGGATACAGTGCTGAAGGGACATGCTATGGCCGCACATGCTCCAGCAGGAGCCTGGCCTTACTGAGATGCGATCCTCCCCACCCCGTCTGCTGCCTGAGGGTTTGTGGTGTGCTGGTCCCCAGCAGGCAGAACTGGGCAATGCAGTGTACTGCTGAGCAGAACTCATCCTAGCCATTTGTGCAGTGGGCCCACAAAGACACAGATGTTGAAACCTGCCACTAGGTGCCACCTCTGTAGTTGTTGGCCTCTTGTGTTTTTAGAAAAATAGCATTTTAGCAATCACAGTCAGAGATTTTTACTAGTTGGGTTAAAAGTGTAGTGTAAATGTGTTTTGAAAAAAGGATTTATGAAATTTTGATGTTTCTTTAAAGTTCTTTCCAAAAATTTCGTGTTTTGCAAATCCTAAGGGGGAAAAAAAAGTATTCCCCACAAATGTGAAAAATCCCACAGATAAATACATTCATGAGAAATGACATAAAATTTTAACTAAAGGTAACTCTAAAAAGGCAAAACAGCACCCTCCCTCACCAAAATCCAGCAGAACTTCTCTGCAAGGTTCTTATAAGGTAATGATGTTTAATGATAGTGCCAGAAGTGTAAATCTGATACAATCTTGCAGTTGTAATTTTGGTCTCCTTTAAATCTTTTTTATGTGCTTAAACTATTTATTGCTAAATCTTTTCCCCATTCAATTCAAAACTTTATTCCTGTAGAATGTGGTATTTTTCAAAAGGTCTGCTTAGGAGGTGGTAGTAGTGGCAGGTAAATTCATTGCATGTACGACTGCCCAAGGCCAGTATTGCTTTTGGATAAAATATTCTCTAAAGTGCAATTTAGATGTATTCTGTCAAAGACTCCTCTTATGCTCCACTTCAGATCTTCTAGGATCCACCTGGTTCTTGTAGCTGCCGTGTTAGCAACAACTCTGGAAGCTCTGATAACCTTCACGTAGGTGCAGCTTGAAAGAGCTTCTTGCCTCTTGCCCACGTTGACACACCCATATGTGCAGCTTCTTAAGGAACCTGGGAATCCAAATTCCAGTGCATGCAGATAATCTCACGGTAAGAGGGAAACCAACAATGTCAATGAGGAAAATATAAATTTCCTCATGAAATTAATTTTGGGGACAAACTAAAAACATTTAAAAAACTACGTTTAGGATGTTCAAGAAGATAAATGAAGAAATAACAAGAAACTATAACAGAATATTGGCAAACTACATGAAAAAT
This sequence comes from Aplodontia rufa, assembly GCA_004027875.1. NCBI lineage: Eukaryota > Metazoa > Chordata > Mammalia > Rodentia > Aplodontiidae > Aplodontia > Aplodontia rufa. The sequence continues at coordinate 10,839 of PVKS010006210.1, forward strand.
ACCAATTCTAAAACTTGAAATAAAAAGTAATTATTCAATTATACATGTGGATTTTAGTTTGAACTCATTTGATGGGGGCTTGCTGAATATTTCTAGTTATTGTTCAAAAGCAATTAAAATAGGGAAGCAAGGAATCCCTCCATCATCCATCCTTCCTTCTTTCTTTATTTCTTTCTTTCTTTCTTTCCTTTCTTCAGCAGATAGAGACATGAAGGATAAATTGAGATTTGTTGATTGGCATATAAGGGAATTCCAGAGAAATAGAATGTCAGAAATGATGGAGAAGTAATACATTAAGGTACAATAGTTGGGGGGGGGTTGGAATTGAGGAAAGACACAAATGATGTTGAAAATACCTTTTAAGCCCTAAGCAAAATAAATAAAAATTAATCACACCTAGACTTATCAGAATTAAACTCCATAAAATTAAGAATAATGAAAAACTAAAAACTACAAAAAGAAAAGAATGATTGCCTACAAAGAAATGTCTGACAGCAGACGTAGTGACTGTAGTCACAGGGGAGGACAGTAGAGTAGCATCTGAAAAGTGTTGGTGAACTCCTGAAATTTATACCCAGCTAAACTCACTTGAGAGTCCAGAAAGGATCAACATTTCCAGACATAACAGACTTAAGTCATTTGGCCTCCATTTGCACTCACTAAAAGAACTTTTAAAGGTGTATCTCAGTGATTAATTAATATAAAGGTGAAGCATAAGGTTTAAGAAATGATAGTGGGCTCAAAAGTGATAAAAAACGTTGTTCACTGAATCAGTATTAAAGGTCATTTTGTGTTTGTGTGTTGCAAAAATCAAAATAAAGCTCTTTAGACTATGGAAATGATATAGTGATTATTCAGTGTTGGGGACCTTGAAATTGGGAAGAAATATCAAGTAACTTCAAACTTGGTTAAGAAAATTTAATAGTTAATTATGTATGTAGAAATTAGAAAAGTAAATGCTAAAAGAACAAAACATTTTTTCCCTCCAAGTCACGTTGGGTGGGTGGAAATCAGAAAACAAAAGACTTTATATAGAAGAGAAAAGAAGGGGGGAAAGATAAAAGAAAGAAGATGGTAAGCAGAAAATACAAAGTGAGGTTGTGGAAATAATTTAAAATATATAAATAAATAGTAAATATGTTAGCATCACTAATAAAAGGCAGAGATTATGAAATTGGCTAAAATACCAAAATCCTGTTATATGCTGCTTACAAGAAGTACACCCAAAACAAAGGCATATGGAAAGGTTAAAAATAAATGAGAGAAGATATGCCATATATATACAAAGGCAGTTAATGTGGGAATATTTATGTTAGAAAAATAATTTTAAAAATAGGCATTAATAGCACAAGAAAGAGGTAACATTAACAAAAGGAATAATGCCAAGACAATAAATGATGATAGGCTTCCATATGCTGGCGACCTACTCTAGTTTTATATTTATATGCGAATAAGCCAGCAGAAATAAAAGAAAACTTGAAAACTCACAGTCACAGGAGGATATTTTAATTAAATCTCTAAGAATCTGCTTAATCTATCAGAAATTATGAATTGATAAGTTTGTATGTAAATATCTGCAAAACTCTACCCAAGCACTATTTAGAGAGAATTTTTATACTTTTCAAGTGCACATAGAACTCTTACAAAAATCAATTGTATTGTAGTTTATAAGTTAAGTCTCAAATCTTTCAAAAGAATACAATAAAGGTCATAGTTTCTAATATAATACAATAAAATTGGGGATCAAAATGAAAAGACATTATGACAAACAGTCCATATATTTGGAAAAACTATATATTCTTAAGTAACTCTTATGTAAAGAAGGAAATAAAATGGAAATTATACCAGAAAAGAATAACAGTGAAGATACTACATATTTAAATGTGTAGGATGTAGCTAAAGCAAAACTTAGAGGTAAACATATAGCCTTAAATACACATATTAGAAAATAAGAATATTTGAAAGTAAATAATTGAAAATAACACTAGAAAGATAAATAAGCTAGTAATTTTTATCAGAAAGGTTGAAAATGAACAGACTAAAAGTAAACTACAAACTGAAATAGTAGTAAAGAAAGTGCAGAAATAGAAACAGAAAGTTATAACATAAAGAGGATAAAGGAAACCTAAGTTTTCTCTGCACAGAAAACCTCTAAAAACAAAAGTTGAGTGAAAATATGAATAAAAAACTACTATGAAACAAATCACTTCTACCTCCAAGGATTAGAGCCCAGCTAGTTCAAAACATTTCATCAGAATTTCAAGGAAGAAATCATCTTTTTTTACTACATTGTTATATAGGGGAGGAAAAGAAAAATAAAGACCAGCCATTAATTTTCTGAGGCCAGTATAACCTTGATACCAATTCTGGACAAGGTCAGTATAAGAAAATAAAATAATAACAACCCTTCCCTATGAATGTAAATGAAGAAATTTCAAATAAAATAGCAAAAGCAATTCAGCATTAAGATGATTAAATTAGCTAAGTTTTATTGAATAATCATTCAAAAAATCCATGAATGTAATATACTACCTTAAGAGATTGAAGCAGAGATCATCTCAAAAGAATGTAGGCTTTGCTAACATGTAAAGCTCATGCATGATGAAAAGCTTTTCAAACTATGAGTGGAAGAAAATGTTCTTGCTCTGATAAACAATATCTTCTAAAAACCTCTAGTAAACTCACTGGAACATTTTCAGTAAGGTTGGGATGAGACAAGGATTCTCACCACCACCCTTATTATTCAGCACTGTATGAATGGTCCCAGTCAATGAAATGAAATGAGATTAAGGAAGGAGAATAACTGGATAGGGAGCTATAAAGCTGCCATTTGGACAAAATATAATTTTCTATATAGGAAATCAAAGAGAACTCGGAGACAATTAAAACTAAGGATTCTCAAAGTTTTCTGACCGTAAGAAAAGCATGATGTTTTATATTCCAGCATAAGCAATAAGAGAGTGTAATAGAAATAATAGTACTTAAGACACCACAAATGATTGTGTATGGAGAACCAAATCTAATAAAAATGTATCAGGCCTTCATGGAGAGAATTTTAGCGTGGTATTAAAGGATATCCCAAGAAGATTTGAATAAATGGAGAGAGTATTCATCGACAGACTCAATATTATTAATGTAAAAAAATTTTCAAATTACAGTTTCAGTGTAATTCTAGTCAAAATTGTAAAAGGATATTTTTATGGGACTTGACAAGCTGGTATTATACTAAATTTGGAATAGTAAAGGGTCAAGAATAGCAAAGAAAATTTTGAAGAAGAATAAGATAAGAAACCTTATTCTATTAGATACTACAACTCATTAAAACTAGAGCCATTACAACCCTGATCTTTTTCTGCAGATCTGAACTATCCACAGTGTTCTCCATTCAAACCCCAAATCTTAAGAGCCTTTCTCTCAAAGCCTTCTTTTCATGTGTCAGGAAATCTTTCTGGCTCTGTCTTCAAAACACACCCAGAGCCTGATCACGGCTTCTGAATCCCTTGCCACCACTGGGTTCCTGTGGCTGGAGTCTCTAACCTGATAGTGGCTGTGGTTTCTAACAAGTCCCTGCTTCTGTGCATGGCCCACTGCTGACAATGGCCAGTCAGAGAAATCCTTGTGAAACAGCTTTGTCATTCCTGCTCCTGCACATCACTCAGCAGTGGCTCTCCATTCCACTCAGAGTAACATTCAGAGTCTTTATGTAACCCTACAAGCCCCTATGCAATCTGGCTTACCAGATTTGGGTCTCATTACTTTCCACTTGTTCACTCCACTCCCGCCACGGTGGCTTCTTTCCTATCCCTTCAACATAGCAGTCACTTTTTGTGTGCCTGTCTCCTCTGCTCTTCACTGACATGTCTGAATGGGTGGCTGCCTCACTCACTGCCTTGGAGGCTTTGTTTGAAGTCACCATCTTTCTGAGGCCCTCTCTAAATACCTTATTGAAAATTGATACCTGCTATCACTCCTGATCTGACTCTGCACTACTTATTTTTTATAGTTCTCTTTAACTTCTACATTCTACTTCTACTTCTATTACTACATCATCTACTTATTATTTTTAATATTTCTTATCTTTTCCCCACTAGAGCATATGCCCAGCAAAAGGGTAGGATCTTATCTGTTTTGTTCACTCACACATACCAAGTGCTTAGAACCCTTTCTAGCATTGATAGTTGTTGAATGAATGGAAAACACTGTAGCACCAATGCAGGAAAAGACGAATGAATGGGGCATAATAGAGCTCCCAGAAACAGGACCACTCAGTCATGTGTGATAGAAGCAACATTAGAGAGAAGCAGGGCAAGGATAGATTATTTAATAAATACAGTTGTTTTGGGATACTTGATTATTCATGTAAAGAATAAATTGAATCCCTACCTCACACCATACACAATACTGCATCCATATAGATCAGCAACATAAAATGAAGAACAAAACTTTAAAGCTTCTGAAAATATGGGATATTGTCTTTATAAACTTCATGTATGTAAGGAGTTATTATGTTAAATACAAAAAGCACCTGTGATAAAGGAAAAGATAAAGATGTTTAGCCACATTAAAATTTAAAGCATCTGTATGATAGTAGTCATCATAACCAATGGTAAAAGGCAATTAGACCAATAACTGCAAGCATATAATGGGCAAAAATAGTATTCAGAACATATTAAAATTACAATGAATAAGAAAAATGTAGCAAACTCACAGAAAAATGAACAAAGTCAATTTACAAAAGAAAAAATGTGAATGGCCATATACAATATGGAAAAGTGCTCAACCTTGCTGTTAATTGACCAAGCTCATATAAAGTCACAGTGAGATACCTTAACCCACCCAATTGGCAAATGCTTGTATGACTTGTAGCACCAAATGCTTGCAAAGCTGTGGCATAACAGAAATCTCATTTACTGCTACAGGACAAAAATACCTGCTAAGCTCTTTTCATCTGCTTGTCCCTGTACACAAGGAGCCCAGAATACTATCACTGTAGCATGTGATTAAACAGGTTGCTGCTATGTTCACTAGTGAAAGTGCATTCTTTTGGGGGCCAGATTCTCTAACCCTGCAGAGCCAAGACTAGTGTGGGCAGGAAGAACAAATGCCCCCAATGGGTCATTGAGAATGATGATAAATGGAATGAGAATGATGATAAATGGAACCAATCTTGTTTCCACCCTTTGCTTTCCAAACACATGCATTTTTCTTTTGTGGGGCATGGCATGCCAATATCTTTGGGGTCTTTGAGTGAGTGTTTATTCTCTGTCTTAAAGGATCGCACCCACTCTCAGTGCTGTCTCGGAGTTGGTCTGCTCCTGTATCTCAGTGCTTTTTTTGGACAGTGGCTTCTGGGCAGGGCACAATATAATAAAAATAGGTGGAACTGTGGTCATGGGCCACTCTGCATACCCAGTCATCTGCTCTAAGCTAATATTATGTGGCTGGGACCTTGAAAGCAGAAGAGTTGAACCCACTCCAGGAATACATTCCCTTATGTGAACATACCACTAGGCCTCCCAGCATGGAGGGGGTTATGTATTACTCTGGCCCCCTCATGGTTGGTTGATCCCCTTGAGGAATGGTGTTGAACCAGGGGCTTGGTGACAGTTGTTGCTGCCATCTTGGATGTTTAGTGGAGCAGTAGCTAGATGAGCCTTGGTAAATGAGGCTCCATGCTGTGGGGCCCATGCAAAGCCTGCTTCTTCTACCATGGCCACTTTGTTCCTGTGTCCATAGTGCCAGCACTGAGGCTGGCTGATGTCCCTTGGCCAGGCCATTGCCTCTTCTTGTTGTTTAGCATCTCTCTCACGGTGGACGCCCTCTGGTGTGCATGGTACAAAGAACTTCACCCACCTGCTCGCTCTCCTGTGTGCATCCTGGGTTCCTCAATCCTGGCCTTCCAAGCTTTTTGTTTCTGGGCCCTGACTAGTCAACCAAGCCACTTGCTGCTGTCCACAAGGCCACATGTGGTCTAAGCATGGGCTACCTCTTCCACAGGTGGATAACTGTACACTCCTAACGGCCACTGACCAGGAGGATTCTCCCTCACCACTGTACTTCAGGGCCATTTTCAGTGGTACCACAGTGTGGCCGTTAGTGTGTATGACTTGCTCTCACATAATGAGCCATAAACAGAGTAAACCAAAGCAAGTCCTTTGTCTTGCCCATCAGCTGGTTGTACAGAATCCGCTGTAGCCACAGGATGGAGAGAGGGAAGGGTGTTGGCGCACCCCAAGGTGAGCTGTGGGAGTCTGGCTGCCTATGGACGTAACTCGTTTGTGTCTTCTGGTCGTGCTCATGTGTGATCCTGGATGCACAGCTTCGGTTTCATGATGGGTTGTGGCTGCACCCACCAGACTAGCTCTCAGTGGACAATTTTAGCAACAAGGTCCCCAGGACCTGGCTGGTTATTCTGAAGTGAGCATCACTAGTACTGCATCATGGTCTTGAAATGCCTTTTCCCACTTAAAGAAACCAAATGCAAGAAGTTGCCCTCTGAAGACAGAGGAACAAGTTAAATTGCTCATGGTTCAAGTCTAGTAGCCCATGTTCTTCAGTGGGTAAATGAAAAGGAAAAGGAGAGAAGGGAACTTATTGATGGACAGGACTTCAAGATTTTTAAAATGAAATTTTAAGATGAAAAAGACCAATCTAATGCCTGAGATGGACCCTTAGATGATAAAAATACAAAGAAACCCAGGAAGCGGTAACTACCCACGTCAGATGTGGTTACTCGGGAAGGTGTGGGTGGTGGTCACAAATGGTTTCTCTAATAACAGTGCTTTGAGGAATGTGTTACGTGTGGCTTTTCGGTATTTGTGTTTTATTTGTGATTAACAGGTTAAGATATAAACTATTTAAAAGCAAATAGTCCATCCTCTATTTTGTTTGCTGAGATTCCTATTGCTCAGTGAAGCTTACGAGGAATTCTTCCGTAAAGAAGCCTACTTTCTTTGCTTCAACATACACACATGCTTTTGGACTCAAAGCCAAATAATTGAATCTTCCATCATACTGGCAGCCATGAGATAAAACAGTGCTTCCAGGAGTTTTGTCGTCTAACAAGCCCTGTGCTAAGTCAGGTGCCTCTCTAGAAATGTGGCATTGATCTCACGCCAGGCCTTGGAGGCCTTATGTCAGCCACACCTTGGAGGCCTTTGCCTGGGGAGCCTAGCTGCCCTTCCTCCAGCAGGGCCATTTCTTGATCCCTGGTGAACATTAAAAGGGGATGAACTAGCTTTCTACTTGTTGCTAATGTTTTTTTTTTTTTTTTTGCCAAGAATATTTGACACCACTGCCAGCGGATGCCTGAAACTATAGACAAGTAGCAAACATTATACATACAGCGCTTTCTGGCTTCTTTCTTTCATATCTGAATTGCCTGCATCGCCAGCCTTGCACTTTGGGGCCATTGTTAAGGGAAGTAAGGCTTTCTTGAATATGAGTGCTATCACACCATCACAGCTGACCTGACGACTGAGCCTGTTAATGAGTGACTGACGTGCAGGTAGTATACACAGCATGGATACGCTGAACAAAGGGCAGATTTGTATGCCAGGTGAAAAGAGTGGTACAGTGCAGCTTTTCATCACACTACTCAGAATGATGAGCAATTTAAGACTCAAGAGTTGCTTATTTCTGGAAATTTCCATTTAGTATTTTCAGAACATTATTGTCTGCAGGAGACTGAAACTTCAGGTAAGGGGGGCAGCAAGCTGTGGTACCATGAGGATAGGTGGCCTGAACCATCAGGGGGCACCAAGGTTGGGTCGATTGGCTGCCCAACCCTGTCATGTACCTCGTATGTAGAAAGTTAGAGATATGGCACCGTCTGGTACCACCACTCTTCATCACGGGCAATAGAAATATTTTATTCACAATCCCCATGAGCGTCTGAACGTCAGGAGGGGGTGTCTTCATCGTGGCTCCTCGGTGGCTCTGTGCTGTTAACGTTCAGTAACTCACTGTTTCCCTGCCCTCCAGAGATTCTCTTCACCATTCCTTCATCCCAGGGAATGCAACAAGGTCAAATTAGTGGTGACTCCCTTTGCTAGAGACATGGGATACTAGGATACACACTCAGAAAATATTTATTTATAATAACTAGTGGTAAACAATTCTCTTGTAAACAGGAACAAATGCTGTAGTATTTTGAAACTCAAATAATGTGTATGATTATTTCTTTGAATTTTTTGCTTTCTTCAAAAATGTTTATACCTTTCATTTTTAAAGTGATAAGAAATCTATTACAGAAAAGCTTGAAAAATTAAGATATATTCTTACCATTGTAATACATTCACAGTTATAACTTTAGTATAATTCCTTCCAGTCTACTTCAGTGTGAATATTTTTATAGTTATAATAAAACATGCATATAATTGTGTTTTTCCTTTTTAATTTAGTCTTAGATAATTATGATGTAATCACATACATATTTCCATGTTGCAACATTATTACAACAGTAATTTTTTTACAGCATTGAATTTCATTATTTGGCTCTATCATATTTTTAAACTATTAACCTATTTTCGGGTAGTAGATTTCCCCTCACATTTTAGCAAGTAGAATATTTTTGTATAATGTACAACTTTTATGCACATGATGTTATAGCTGTTGTTGTTGCTTTGAATTTTTAAAGTAGTATATTAACAAGTGTCAAGAATGTCAGCAAACTAAATTTTCTTACAGCTCTATCATTCAGTCTATCAAATCTAGTGATTGCAGGAGTAGGAGGCGTATATTAACTAACTAACTGTTGTTCCCCCCAAGATCTTAGTTACATGTGACTTAATGAAGCTGCACAAGGTCTTAGTGATATATCCATCTTGCGACATCGAGAAATGGGCTGCATTATAGCAGTTGCACCAGGCATTCCAGAAGCTTAGGGCAGAAAACAGGGGTCCCTGTGCACAACCCAAGGAGACCATGCAGCTTTTCCATGTGTGTGTGCGTGTGTGCTCCTGTGAGCTGGGTCTTGGTTTTCATCTGGTATTCAAAAGAAGCGGATTATTACTGGTATAATCATGGTGTTCACTGGGTGAATGGAATGGGGTTTTATGAGTTAGTTTGCTGTTGTTCCTTCCCTGCTTTCCCTCTGTCCCCCCTCCGTTTATTATATTCATAATAGAGTTCAGAAGAATGTACCTTTGGGTGAGCAGTGATTTATGACATGCAAATTTACAATGACTTTAAAAAATCTTTAAACATGTATGTGAAATTGTTAATTGGAAATACTGCATCAATCTGTTGATTTTGGAACTTGCTCCATTAAAATCAGTGATTTAGTGCTACACTTCTTTGCTAAATATTTTGAAAATATGACCTGGAAGCTGATCATTAAATAAATTTTTATCAAATTGTGAATCAAGTGTGAAAATATTGATAAAATAGTTATCCCTTTACTGTGTCATGGAAAAAGGTATAGATTTCCTAACTCCTCTAAAATCTGAGGCTTTCTGAATTTTTGTACAGTGAAAGGAGACATTCTCTACAAAAAGCTTTAAATAAAATTATCTTTAAATGTTAAAAGCTCTCCTTCTTTCCCAGACAAAATCTCTGCCAGTTTCGACTGCCAGGTGAGGAGCAAGTTGTGCTTCGAAGCTATCGGGCATGGCAGTACGCGGCCCACCCGTGTTGGAAGGCGATTAACCAGTACCTGCTTTTTTCCCTAGGAATGGGCTGTTTCTGGGGAGCTGAAAGGAAATTCTGGATCTTGAAGGGAGTATACTCAACTCAAGTGGGCTTTGCAGGAGGCTACACGCCCAACCCCACTTACAAGGAAGTCTGCTCAGGTAGGAGGACATTGCTGTCACATTACAAGGGGAAACCAGGTTTGTCCTTGCTGGCGGATGATGGGCCCTTTAGCATGGACATAAGATTATTTAAAAATATTTCTTTGGTCTTGTCTTTGCCATTTCTGTGAATGTATTTGTTTGCTTCTTTATATTTTTTGGAGATGATGAACCACCTATGGGATGTATTGGTTAGCTTTTGCTGTTAGACAGCCACACCAAAGCCGAGTGGCTTCAAGCCCGCAGGCACGCTGCTGGGGGCTGGCTGCTGTCCGTCCCGTCTGGCAGTTGGTGCTGGCAGTGGCTGGTGCTTGGTGTCAGCTATCTAACAGGGATGTGAGGCACACTGTCCCTGGCTGATTCACACAGGGGTGGGTGCAAGAATCCAGGAGCGTAAGAGAAAAGAGCTCCCTCTGCCTGTGGCAAGCTTACTGTTGCGCTACTGGCCAAAGCAAGTCTAGCCCAAGGTCAGCGGGAGACCTGCGCTCAGCCCGGGCAGGGGAGCAGGAGGTGGGAGGAAACCAGGGCCATCCCGCTGCAAACATCCACCTGTGACTCGAATGGCTCATGAAACCAGCATGTTTTCTGGATGGAAAATAGTGAAAATCCACACTGTAATTTAGGGATAGGCAAACCAAGGCCCCCAGCCCAAGCCCTGCTCCCTGTCTGTTTAATAAATAAGGTTTTATTGAAAAACTGTAGTGCCAATTTTTTCTAGAATGAGGGACAGTGAGAGAGAGAGAGAGAGAGAGAGAGAGAGAGAGAATGAATATCAATTTTATTTAGTTTTTCAAGTGGCTTTCATTGCTCCAGTACTTTGTTGTGTACCTGGTGCTGGGGTTTGAACTTGCACATGCCAGGCAAGCGCCATAACCACCGAGCCACTGCTCCAGACCCCAGCCGTGCCATTTTTAAAAACATATTATCTGTGAAGACTTTAAGGCCACAATGGCAGGGTTGTGTGGTTATAACAGAATGTGTGGTCTGCAGAGCCAGAGAGTCCACATCTCTGGCTCTTTACAGGAAAAAGAAGGAAGAAAGGGAGGAAGGGAGAGAAAGAGAGCAGAGGGAGGGAGGGAGGAAGAAAAAAGCTAGCTGTTTTTCTGCAGAGGAAAGGCAATGCCCCCATGGAAAATTCTAGATCCAATACCAGCTTCCCTCCCTGGATTTGCTTCTGGCCTTCAAAAAATCTCCTTTACTTCCTCTCCAGTTCAGGTAGTATTAAGAATCACTTTTTTAACAGAATATTTCGTTCACACCTGAAGAGGTCTCGGACTAGATCCGTAGTCTGACACATTGACACGATTGGGATTTAAGGGTGCACAGATTTCTCTCTGAAATGAAGGCTTGCCTGGATGTTACTGAGGAGGGTGACCTGGTTTCGGAGGACACAGGAATGCAATGGGAGAGTTGGGCGGGGGGTGGTGGCTTGCTGAATCATAAGCACAGCATGTTGGTTTGTTTTCTGGGATGTGAATGCAGATTTTGAAATAAAATTTCACCATGCGACAGCGAAGGTCATATGAAAACATGTATTCTTGTTATCTTTGCCTCTAGATACAAATTGAAATATTCTAATTGGTACTGAGAATGTGAAATATCAAATACATACAGTACATACTTGGATGGTTAATCCATATTTTTTTGCCTGTTTCAAAATTAAGCCAGTACTTATGCAGAGCTATAAATAGATTCAGAGGAACCCAGGAGGTTGGGCAGGTGGATCCTCTCAAGTCTTAGGAGTGGAGATGAACAGGTTCTTTCCTGTGAGCCAAGGCATGACTTTCGTCCTGAGAGGGACGTGTTACTAAGAAAACTCCCCAGTATCCATGCTTTTGCTATTGTTCTCATCTTGCAAAATGTTAGTAATCAGAATGTCGTGATTGCCTGCTTGCAGTCTCTCCGAGTTCATGTCTACCTCAATGACAACATAAGTACAGCACGTTGAACTCCTACTATGTGCAGACACTTTTTATGCCTTTGAGTTTTTGCACACAGTTCTCCTGTGAGGCCTGTCGATTTCTATCTTTTGCAGAGAGAGTGTTAAGGCTCAGAGAAGGCAAATATCTTGTCCAGGGTGCTCCACAGCTGGGATTCCCTCCTCATTTGCCCTCAGCTCACAGTTTGTGCCATTAGCCTTGGGGCAAGTCTGCCAGCCGCTGCCCCCTCTCCCAGTCATCTTAGGTTCCCTTCACCAAGTCCCAAACTCTTTCAGGTCTGTCCCTCTGCTACACTTTTAAATGTATTAATGTTTGAAATGACCACTGTAAGGAAAATTCCGGGGAAATTTTTCGACTTTCTGATGTTTAGAAGGAAAAAGGACCAAATCCTTTAAGATCTGGTTCATGTAAACCTAGCAATGGGTGGAGATAGAGACCATGGAGGCTGGTAAAGGACTCTGTGATGCCAACATGCCTGCTAAGGTAGCAGTAGTACCGGAAAGCGTGGTTGCCGTGGAAACTTATGCCTGATTAGAAAGAGGTTCTTACTGGGTCTAACCCAGACGTGGAAGGAGAGATGATTTCTTTCTCCCGATTTTTTTCCTGTTGTCATTCTGATCATATAAGAGGGAAATAAGGAGACAGAGAGGCTGTGATAGGGTGGTCCCTCCAGCATGGGATGGTGGAGCCTTCGAATGCCTAGGAAGAGTGGGGAAGGAGAACAAAGAAGGTCCCTATCCAGAGGAATCATGGTAACAGCTAATTGATGATTTCTGACTGAGGAAAGGGGTGGGGGGAGGCAGAATGCAGATGGGACTCTCAGGCCTCACCTCCACGCCCCGTGCTCAAAGCCTTGCCCAGCCTGTTGGGGAAACCAACCAAGGCTCTGTCTACTAAGGGGCATAATAATTGCTGAGGTTCAGCGAGAGAGGAATGCTAGTCTATCCTGGTATTTCCATTTAGTTCAGAACTGCTTACTCTTGTGTTTGTGATTGAGTTTGTCAAACTTTGATCACAATCTGTGAATATTTTGTAAAGGTTTTTACTTTTGATTTTTACTTTTGCAAGAAAAGAGACATAAGCACATGGATTATATGCTGTAGCACTACACTTGAGCCAAAGGTACTGGTTGGTTTCTTGGATCAGGTACCAGAATCATACAGCAAAGGACCTGTCAAAGTCCTAAACCCCAAGGGCTGGCTGAACCCTCCTCCGCACCTGACCTCTCCTGTAATGGCAGACTTTAAAGTTTCCATACACTCTGCCTGGACATGCAGATTGGTGGCCCTGAGTAAGGAGCCAGGTGCAGCAGCCAGCCAGGCACCCTGCTCATGGTGCACACAGCCTCAGCAGGGCGTGAGTGAGCAACAGACCTGTCTGGGAGCAGAGGCAACATGAGTCTTCAGGTACAAGTGGTGTTTCCGTGTGAAGACAGATGGGCCCGTGACCTTGAATCCCAAGCTGCAGTTGCCATCGGGCCCATGGAAAAGATGTATAACTTCTAGAAATAACTGAGAGAAGAGGGGACCCCAGCCGTGGCACAGGGGTAGAGTCGACTGCATCTAATAAGCAGGATGTGCTGAGTGGGCTCACGAGGGCTCTGTTGTCTGCTGGGCGTCTCCGTCCCCACTGTAGCTCCAGATGCAAAGTACTGACAGGTCCGTAAGCATTTGGAATTAAGTTGCCTGGTGGGAAGGAATGTAGGTCCTTAGCAGGAGGGTGGTCAGCCCAGGGGAGGGGAGGTCTGTCCTTATAGCACCCTCTGGGGTACTCAGGGCAGGCACATACCACCTGACACCATGACACTTAAATCATCTCACTAACCTCTCATTCTGATCCTCTCTGTAGAACTTTCTTCGTCTTATTATTATTTTTTTGTCTTTCAGTGGCAATTCTATACAGTAAGAAAATGTAATGAGAACAAATCAGGCAAACGGTTCCAATTCTCATTCCAAATTCAATAAAATGTCACCCTGAAATATATATGTTTTAGTCTATTGTGAGTTTAATCTGCATGGGTCATCCTCTACAAACAGGATTAACCTTGGGTAGAAGTGAATGATGAAAATGGAATTTGGGCCTTTAACCTGAGAGCCAGTAGCCAGACTTCTAGGATTCTCAAAGACTGTGACTGCCTCCTTGCATTTTCCTGGAGATTCCCCATCCCTCTCATTGTCCATAACTTCATCTGAACCTGATTTATTTATTTCCTACTTACTTAAAACCCTGTTTTAACCCTAACCACCCTCATGAAACAAGTTTGTAAGCTCCCTTTCCTCATCTATCACGCAGGAGTCTGTGCAGCACAGGCTGAGAAATGGTCCTCTCCCAGGTATTTCAGGCCTAAATTGCAGTCCCTCTGGGAGCTGCCCTGCTGGGCCCTGCACCAGGCATTTTCTCCACTTAGGGGAGGGGAGCGTTCCTTGCAGCCAGCAGACCTGGTTCTGTTGGGCTTCTGACACGCCTCTCACAGGTATGCTGGGAAGTTATTCGGTCTTAGTGGCCTCTGCTCTTTCCTAAAATGACTTAGGTTTCACCCATTCACTTGTGTTCCTGTGAGTAAGGTCTCTCCCTGGCACTAGGGAGCCCAGAAGCTGGGGTGCAGCAGCCATAGAACTTCCCTGCTTCCTGGGAATGCACCCAGGAGACACCGTGTGGGGGTCCATGGCAGGTAGTTCGTTAGTGGACATGCAGAAATGAAAGCTTGGTCTTCCACATTTGCGTTAAGGAGTTGGGCTGACCCTGGTTCCCCCCATATACATACACACACGCACACACATGCACGCGCACACACATGCATGAATACACACACTCCCTCAAACAGTTGTTATGCAAACCAACTGATAACTGGCATGCTGTGGCTTTGCTGCGCTGATTCTGAAAGAAATTGAGCTATTCAGACTCCTGAATACCCTAATAGGGAATTATTCTTACATTTTATAATAACGACTGTTCAGATGAAAATATGAAAAGACATTCTGCGGTGGATAAGCATTCCGGGTTAATTTCAGTGCATCAGCCTAATACACAAATACCCTATTTCTGGCAAGAAAGCCCAGGATGTTCATTCACTGGGTAATATCTTTTCGTACTTTGCTTACAGATGTTCAGAACAATTCCGTGTTTATTAGTCTATTCAAAAGCTTTTAGAAATCTGCACCCTGCGCTGCCAAGTGACACTGAAACCAGAGGCCTGAAAGGGGCAGCATGGCTCTTCCCCATGAGAGTAGCTGTTGAGATGATCTGAGGCCCACTCAGGGCCTCAGTCAGGCACACTGTCCCACAAAGGGCTGAGTGGGACCTGAGTCTGGGAGAAGTAGAGCTTGGGAGTCCTCGTGTGACCCCCTGGTGGTGATGGTCCCCAGGCGTCTCCTCGCCTGAGCCTCAGCAGTGCTATACTTATGGTTGGATTATTTGAAAATGATATTGTTTCCAGTGGATAATTACTCTAGACATCCTTGGGCACGTTGAAGGTGACAGTGATTATTCAGGATGGCGGGGTGGCAGTCAGCCTACAGGTGCGTGTGTGGGGACATGCTTCCTTCTACTCCTCTGTGTTTTTGATAGGTCACGTCCACCCCTTCCCCAAGTGCATGTTGTTCTCTCCCGGATGCTAAGAGCTCCAGCTAAGCACTGAATAATAATTTCTCCATTAATATAAAGCAGCTCGGTGTGCCTTTTAGTTTGACTTAATTTCTGAAGTGTTTGGGTGGAAGTGCACGTCTGTGTAGCTTCATGAGACTAATGGTCCCATTTTTCTTCAAAGCAGGGCTGAGATCTGTTATTAGAGGATCTTACGGAGCCACAGAAAATTCTTTCTAAATTCCTCACAGACTGCTTTAAATCCCTTTTCAGTGCATAGTCAGTCTTATTGTGCTCATTTCAATGTCAGTCAAGGTGAATTACTAAGTTATTGACACATCTCTGAATTTGCAAGGCTCTTGGCATTCAGTTCTCGCTACAAGCAGTTTAATCGCTTTTTGTTCCTCCTATTTTAGAAATAGAATTGGGCCTGGCACTCGTAGCAGGCAGAGAGAGTAAAGATGCTTATCTCTTTCAAGCCAACGGGCAGAAAGCAAGCTTTAGGGTCACGGGTCCTTGACTCCAAGTCACAGACGCTAGGATGGGACCCAGCTCCCCCATTCAGCCACCTGCATGCATTAGCTCTTCAGGACATGTTAGTTGGGTGGGTGGACCCATTGCCTGGATGGGTGACATAGAGGTGATGGGGAACTGCTGGTGGTGTTTTCTGTAAGCTCAGTCACCCCCAACATGATCCTGGCTTCTTGACAAGCCTGGGGCATAGGTGAGGGGGAAGTCGCACATTTCATGCCTGGAAAGTGACAGTGACAGTGGAACCCTTGGGCTCCAGAAGGTTGCTGTGTTCCTTCCACCAGCAGGAAGATGTTCGCCCTAAAGGACAAGGACTTAGGCTGAATGGAGAACCCATAGCAGCTTTAACCTGCGTTATGTCTTGCGGCCCTGATAAACGTGCCTTTTTAAATTTTTTTTTAGAGAGAGAAAGATAGTCAGTTTTCTTTTCCATCTGGGTTTGTTTTTCCACTTATTTCTGTGTTCACGTGGTAGTAGGGATCAAATCTGGGACCTTGTGCATGCCAGGCAAGCACTCTAGCACCAAGCCTCCTCTCCAGCCCAAATGTGCCATTTTTAAAAAGTCCTTAAAAGTGCTTGAAGCCCACCGAGGCTACTTTCTTTGTCTGTTGAAGGAACTGTGTTTGAGAGAGAAGTGATTTGAGAGAGGCTAGAAGGTGGAGAGTTTTCCTGTGTCTCTGGGTTGTGGTGTGGCTGACTCTTAGGATTTAGTCACCTTCATTCCGCCTGCCAGGTGAGACCATTCTTGTGACCGGAGGATGCCTTCTCTATGGTCCACTGCAGTCAGGTGGAGAGTAGGGTGAGTGACACCCATAGGAGCTTCTGGACTTAGGGGCAAGCAGGAAATGGTTACTGCCTCCCTGCTTGCGGTCTCTCAAAGCTTCTGCAGGCTGGCTTCCTGCCCTTCCCGTATTGGTTGTTCCCCAAGCACAGCCCGCATGCCTCTCTGTCTCTGTCACATCTACTTCAGCTCTCAGGATGTGAGCAAGTGCCAAGTGACATCCATACTCGCTCCTGTGGCTTACTCAGAGCGTGTCCATGTCATCACAGCCTCCACCCCACCACCACCGGCCCTGCAGCCGGGTGGTTGCCTACCGTCGCTCACATGGGTGTGGATCTGCCATGCAAGGTGGGTTCAGAGTCCCTGATGTTGAAAAGAACTTGATCTAGTGGGCCTGTGCCCTTAGCTAGAGAGATTTAGGTTTTGCCTAAATATTTAAATTTGCAGTAGAGGTCAGAGAGCATGAGGATGTCCCTCCCTTGAAAGCCCCACCTGCCTCAGATGGCCCAGGGAACTCGGTGTCTTTCCCTCTGCTCAGGCCTGATGGCCAGGGACTCTACCATGCTGGTGCCTGTTCTGGGTCAGCTGAGGGAGGGGCACGAATGGTCGGCGGCATTTTATGAATTCTCTGAAGACCGTTGTATGTGCCGTGCATTCTCCATGTGACTTTGATGTTTTAATATCCTATGACCTGTTTAGCTGCTCAACCCCCTCGATCCCTGCACAGCTTAAATCCCAGCTGGAGAACAGGTGTGGCGGTTAGAGGTCAACAGACTGACAAGCTTTATGTCGTTTAATATGTCAGTATTTCAGCATATCTGATGGGAAATTTTGACTGCACCATTTAAATGAGAAATAAGTCAAATGGAAAGAAACAAATTAAGAGCATCCTTTGTACACATCCAACACCAGACATAGGTTGTTCTTCATTGTTTGAGGATTATATTCTCAAAGACTCAGAAGGGAGATTGAGAGGAATTTGCTATGGCAAGCAGTTCTTAAAATGTAATTGCAAAAGCAATTGATGAATGTGCCTACACTGATGTTTTCAAATCATATAATGGAGCCATAATGTAATAAGAGAAAATAACTTTATTGGGGGGGTAAGCTATTCTAGGAATTTCATGTGATACGCTGGGTCTGAATTACTTCCCAATGACTAACAAGTTTTATAAGAATAAGATTTCCTTTTTTTAGAAAAAGTTACATTTAAAATAAATATCTGGGTCAATGACTACCCCATTCACCAAGTGAGAATCATGACAAGAGGGATTTATGCAGTGGCCCACTCTGAGCCATGCACCCCGGCAGGAGCCAGAGGCTTCAGAAGAGGTCACTATTTTGCCATGGCTGCACCTCCCATTGGCCTGGAATCACTAACAAATGATTCCAGCCTCTAAAAGGTTCAATTAAGCTGCTGATCTCTTTTAGGAATAAAGTAGAATTTTGGCAGGTCTGTAAAAAATGACTAGTGGTGCAAAACTATTTTGATGATCCCTATCCACAGAAACGTGGGCTTTCTTTTCCCCTAGTTGGATGGTCCTTAGAGCTCATCTTGTGAGTTTTGAAACTTTTTTTTAAAATCACGCATTAGAGTCTTTTTTTAACATGAAAATCTTGCATAGCAGTCTAGTAGGAGAACTGCGACTGTCTTCCCACTGTCCTTACTGTTGAGGCCCTGGGTGCCTCCTGGGAGCCTGCAGGAGCTCTCTGTGAAGTGGGGGGCTGGGGCACCTGTGCGCTGGTGGAACGCAGGGGAATGGAAGCTGTGCCCACAGCACAGGGCCTGCTGGAAGCCGGCTCGCTACGCCCCACACTTCAGGCGAGCCCCAGGAGTGTGAGGGAGGCTTCCGGAGAGAGAATGCAGGAAGGCATGGGTGGGGGCCTTCTCATCCTCCGTCTTCTCAGAGGTGTGCTGGGCAGCCCTGCAGTAGACGTGTGCATGTTCCAGGTGTCACAGCAAGTTGCCCAGAGCAGGAGGTTCTCCGTGACTTGTGCCCTGTACTGTCCATGTCCCACTGTGGGAATGATTTCAAAGTTGCCCCTCTCCCTCAGTCCTGGCCAGGACACCAGGGCTGCTGTCAGCAGACCTGCTGTGCTCTGGAAGGATGGGTTGACGGAAAGCCGTAGGTCCCTGAACTCCAGCATCTCTGTGCACAAGAAAGAAAAAAATCTGTCATCTTGTTTAAGGCTTGTTAGGTTGCACTTGATGGTTTGGAAATGCTCCAGAGAAAATCATCTGTCCACTTTTGAGCCAGGTCGTTAGGACAGCAAAGCCACACACCAGAGGCTAAGTTACAGGGCTCAGGCAGCATGAAAAATCTAGGTTTTTTTTTTCAGTAATTTTTAAAATTAACAACTTTTATTTTTAGGGCAGTTGGAGGTTCTCAGCAAAATTGAGCAGAAAGTGTAGAGTCCTGTGTCCCCCACCCCCACACCCCCACAAGCACCCCATTCCCCACATCCTTGCCAGTGCCACAGTGTCACAGTGGGCAAACCTGCAAGGACATGCTGTTTCTGTCAGGTCCCTACTGATGCTATGCATTCTACAGATAGGGACAAAGGCGTAAGGACATATCTCTGCTGCTATGGCACTTTGCAGAATAGCTCCACTGCCCTGAAAATCCCATGCTATGCCTATTCGCTTCCCTCCCCCAGTCTCTGGCAGCGACTAAGCTTGTCACTGTGTCCATGGTTGGGACTGTACAGAATGCCATTTAGTTGGAATCATGCAGCGTGTGGCCTTTTCAGATCGGCCTCTTTAAGTTAGCAACATGCACTTAAAGTTCCTCCATGTCTTTTCATGACTCCATAACTCATTTCATTGTAGAGATGAACAGTACTCCTTGGTCTGCATGGGCAACAGTGTGTTTATCTGCCAGCTCCTGCAGGGCATCCTGGGTGCCTCCAGGCTTTGGCAACCGTGAATAAAGCTGCTGTAAACACTGCAGGGAGCTGAGTGCAGGAACTCTGGATGGAGGGAGTCCCAGAGGCCCTGCTGAGGCCCAGTTCCACCAGGGAGATTCCTTTTGGATACTGCCAGGCCCTTGGGGATTTACCACCAAAATCACTTCAAATTTTCCACTTGGACTTCTTGGGGAGTGCACCTGTAGGTAACAAGAATTCTGATAGCACGCCTGTGCGTCTTTGGCCAAGTGCAATGAGTTCCCAGGGCAAGGTCTTTTTTTCTCCCTGTAGAGTAGCAGAATTCGGAGGGCTTGTTTCTGTGCTGCTGCGTTTCTGGGGCGAGTGTCTTTTTCTGCTCACCCTTCCACTGCCTCTGGTCAGTTTCCTTGCTTTGGGGTGGTGGGCAGCCTTCATCCCTGACCCCAAGGAGGTTCAAGAGCAGTTCCTGGAGCTCTGAAACTTGCTCACCTTCTACGCTTCCTATACTCACCCCACCTTTGGCTTCTCTACTGTGTATTTCCTCTGTACTAGCTTGGTGGAGAATTTGTAAAAGATTAAAAATACATCTTACCCAACCTCTGAGTTGTATGGGACAGGAAGTTTGCCATGGTTTTGGCCAGGGGATTATGAGGTGAGATTGGTGCCCACAAACACATAGGGGTCTGCTAGGCAAGAGTGACACCATGTCCCTCATGGTGGCCAGCAATGGGCCTGAACAGATGGAAACCAGTGACCTTCAAGGGTCTTTGGGCAGAGGGGAGAAGATGACAGCTCTGTGTGGGGTGTTGTGATTAAACAGGGAATCCCCCTCCCCAGGAAAATTTGACTGCAGAGATCCAGGGTCTCAGTGTGGCAGGCAGCTACCCACCCATCAGCCCACAGGTTGTATTCTGCCTGCACCTCTCTGTATGCCCTTCTCATTTATTCTAAGTTACTGCACCCTGCGGCCTTCCATGTGAGTACAGATAGCTGTTAAAAAAGCACATTGTCCGGATCTTTGGACTAGCTTCTCAAGGCTTTGATGAGCCATAGCGTCCTGGTTAGGAGGCACTTGCTTTGGATCCTAAATTTGCTTTCTCTGACTGGACATGGTGCTGATCTCTCTAGCCAGTTGAATGCAGTCAGAGGTGAGAAAATGAGATTGCCACCTGCCCATTCGATAGCCTTTAAATACGAGCTTAGAGAAAGAATAATAAGGGCCAGTATTTTTTTAGTGCTTCTCATGAGCAGGGCCTAATTACAGATCTTTAATTTGTATCAACTTCTTCAGTTCTCTTTGCCTCAGTGGAGTGAGGGTAGAGTATGCTAGTGTGCCTGTTTTAAAGATGAACACCTCGAGGGGCTAGAGCAGTGGCTCAGCAGTTACAGCGCTTGCCCAGCATCCACAAGTACACGGGTTCAAACCCAGCACCATGTACACAATGAAGTGTCAGAGCAATGAAAGCCATGTGAAAAACTCAATAAAAATTGATTCTCTGTCTCTCTCTCTGTCCTTCTCTCTTTAAAAAAAAAAAAAAACCCAACTTAATCAAATTGATTGTCTTTATCTCTCTCTCTCTTTCTCTCTCCCTCTCTCTCCTTCTCTCCTTCTCTCTGTCCCTCTGTCTTAAAAAAAAAAAAATGAACACATCAAGGCACAGGGAGATTATCTGACTTGTCCAAACCCGTGTGATTAAGCAGCAGAGCAGAACTGACTGTAGTGAGTCTTTGCTTTTAACTGCTACAGGGTCTCCCAGAGGAGAAGGAGAAGGCACAAGGAAGAACAACATAAAAACTTGATTTTCAGGAAGATGTATGATGCTCCTCCCCCTAAAAACAAACAAACAGTTCTCTAGGCCTGCTGGAGTAGCAGCCAAGGCTGCCCTGTACTGTGGATCACGTCTTGTCTCTTCTCTGTTCTCACAGCACCCAGAGCAGGGCCTTACACCCAGAGGCCCCTAGGCCACGTGGACTGAGCAGAGTTGTCAGTACCTGTGTGTGTTACATGGGGCAATATGCCTGAGGAACCAGTGGAAAGCGCTGGCACTCAGCCTAAGCCTTGAGTGATACTTTCTGATTGGCTGAAGAACCGGAAAAGTCCAGAGACTCTAGGTTCTCAGTGGCTGGTGGCAAGCCTTTCCAGGTGGTGTAAAGAGCAGAGGTTTAGAGGAAATGGGCCTTGGCTTTGCCACGCGTGGGAAGTCCACAAGGTTTGCAAGGCCGGGTGGGTGGACCTGGACCTGCGGTCACTTAACTGTACTTGAAGCTGCAGCACCTCTTGGCTGCAGTAGTGCAAAGCAGTTTCTGTGGTGGCTCTGGAGCGCTCTGGAAGCCGAATAAATGTGACTGTGAGTTTCTGGAGGATTCTCTGAGCTTGCCCTCCTCAATGGGAAGAGAATTCCTTTGCAGATCAGGGAAAGGAACTCAGTCACAGTGATGAGGTCCAGGATACCTTCCTGATCCTCCAAGTGTTGAGGGCCCCACTCAAGGCCCTCTGTAGGCAGCTGCTTCTTACTCTCCCACCCAACTCTCCCCCTGTATTACTATCAAATATCCAGATATTATTTACTCTCCCAGTGCTGTGACAGTCCCTTGATTAAGACATTCAGAAGTGACAACAAAAATCCGGTCTTATAAAGACAAATTAAAAATGTCTTTGTAACCAAAAAAAAAAAAAAAAAAACCGTAAAAATACACAATGAAATTTCCTTCCTAGGAAGAGTGTCATCCTAGGCATTTGGGAAAGTTTGGAAAATACTATGTTGAATATTCTGCTGAAATGAGTACTGTACTAACTCGGGGTGAAGGGAGGATTCTGGATGCGCAGAGAGAGCCAGAGGTGGGCCCTGCACCCTTTCCTGGGTCTCATTTTCCACATCCCCAGTGTTCCCTCCGCCAGTCGTAATCACTGCTCTCTGGGCTCTGCCCTTGCCCTTGAGCACCCTCTGCAGCCTGGGATTCCCCATGCTGGCTGGCTGTCCCACCTGGCCTGGAGACCTCACTGGTGGGTGGTTCTGTGGCTCATGGCCCCTCTTGGGTACATGTCTTCTGGTGACCAGAAGTCCCAAATAAGAGCCCTGGGCCTGCGCCCCTGTGTCCTGTATGACACACCTTCTGGAAATGAAAATACAACCACGTCATTTAGGTTTGTTTCCCAGTTTTGACTGGAACTACACACTGCCAAGACAAAACGGGTGCACGATAAGGAGAGGATCCGTCTAAATAAATGGCCAGGAAATGGAAGAAATGAGAGCAGTGTGCAGGTGAGCCATTGATGAAGGAGACACACGCTGTGATCTGGGCCAATTGCAGGAAATCAAAGCTCCACTTCCAGATGAGGTCACATTTGACAAGTAATCCACAGCTGAGTAATGCCACCATGCCTGGGCCAGTGACACAGGCATGGAGAGGAAGAACTGCAGTGGTTCAAGATGAATGGAATAGACGGAGCAAAGCTTGCATAGAGAGGAGAGGGACAGGAGAGCATCCCACAGCTCTAGTGGCACATACAAGTGAGGTGCCCCCACTGCCAACAAGCCCAGATGGGCCGATCATGTCGCCTGCAGTTGGGGTAACAGATGGACAATTTACTGCATAAACCAGGTGCCCAGGGACCACACCTGCCAGGTCGACCCAGTGACATCCCCAGGCAGAGGTACAAATTGGGTGCTCATGATCTGAAAGGAGAGGGAACAGCAGTTTGCACTGGTGGAGAGAAAGAGCCAGTGAAATTCAGGAAGGGAAGAAAGGAAATTTCATTGTGTATTTTTAAAAGTTTTTTTTTTTTTTTTTGGTACAAAGTCATTTTTAATTTATCTGTATAAGACCGGATTTTTGTTGTCACTTCTGATTGTCTTAATCAAGGGACTGTCACAGCACTGGGATAGTAAATAATATCTGGATATTTGATAGTAAACAGAACGTATCTGAAATAAGTATTTCTAATACTGAACTTTTACTGCAAGCACAAAATGCAAAACAATAACTTTCTTGGAAATTGTAAATTATAGAATGTGGTTCAGTTTTCAAACTAAAGTGTAAAATATGAGATGTAGTCATCATGTAGAAGAGAGTTTTAAACTAAAATAAAACCATTCTCTCTGCCTGTATTTAGGCCACTGTCTTAGTTCTTTGATGGTATCAATGATCTTTTCAGTTAGTGGCAAGATGGATTCAATGGTGTCTTTGCTTTGCTACCCATACAGCATTTTTACATACGCAGAATATATGTATATGCTCACATATGAATTCTCGTTTGAAAGCTTTTAAAAATTATACACTTTTGATTTATCAAGGGCCAGATACATTGGTGGGCAGGGCAGGCTTGTTTCTGTCTTCACGAAGGTGTACAGCCATTGCTGTTTAAAAAGTGGCTTCAATTTTTAGAGCAGCTCTAGATTTCCAGAAATAGGGAGCAAGAAGCACCTAGAGTCCCCAGATTACCTGTTCCTTCCCCCACATGCGCACGCTGTCCTGCTCCTAGCGGCTTGGGTTCTTGTGGAACACTTGTAATTGATGAGCCAGTATTTATACATTTTATTACCTGAAGTCCACAGTTTACATTAGGGTTCATGCTTGGCAATGTCTACTCCATGAATCTTGACAAGTGTGTAATGACGGTACCCACCACTATCCCATCCTCAAGAACAGTTTCACTGCCCTGAAAATTCCCTATGCTCCATCTATTTGTCCCCTCTCCCCACTAAGCTCTGGTGACCACTGATTTTCTTCTCTTTTTTTACTGTTTATAGTTTTTCCTTCTATATCTTCACCTATGTAAAGTCATGCAGCTGCTTCCAGTTTGGGGCATCATGAGTAAAGTTGCCATAAACCTTCATGTGCAAGTTCTCATAGACACACAAGCTTACAGCTCATTGGATAAATACCTAGGAATTGACAGCAGATCATGTGGGAAGAAGGTATCTAGCTCTGTAAGAAACTGTCAGACTGTCTTCCAGGGTAGCTATGCCATTTGCCACCAGCAGCCAACGGAAGTTCCTGTTGCTCCGCACCCCTGCCAGCGTTTGTGCTGTCAGCATTTGGGATCGTGGCCATTCTAGCAGGAACGTGGTGTTTCTCATTGTTATTTTAATCCGCAGTTTCTGGTGGCATGTGCTGTGAAGCATCTTTTCACACATGTGTCTGCATTGGTCGAAATTGAGGCTGGTAGAGCAGGATGGTTCTGGAAGGTGGGAATGAGCCTTTGCATTCTCTTCTATTCCAGACTTTCTCCTGAATCCTGCTGCTCACACCTTCCCATTCCTGTTCACTTGCTGCCATCGACCTCAGCACTTGGTCATTCCATGGTTGTGGTTTCTCATTTTTGGTCCTTTGGTCATATGTTCCTGGGGATTTTGTAGCTGACCCCAGCTGTTCTCCCTGGCTTCACCTGGCTGTGGTTGTCCACCACCCACAGCTGGTGCCGACTATCCTTTGCTTAATGGCATCAATGCTGTCAATGATGGCTCATCTCAACCCTCCCTGAGGTCTAGTGTCTGGGAAAGTTGTCTTGTTCAGTGACTGATTAAGAAACAAACTGAGCTTGCCTGGCATGCACAAGGACACAAGTTGGAGCCCCAGCACCACATACACAACCAGGTGTTGGAGCAACAAAAAAGGCCACATGAAAAACTAAAATCGATTCATTCCCCCCCCCCTCTGTTTCTCTCTCTTTTAAAAAAAATAAAGCCAACTGGTTTCAGTTGGGTGTTTATCACCTTACATAGCTAAACCCAAAGTCTTCAGTACTCTCGTGGGCCTCACGGATCACCTTCTTTCTTACTCTCCTATTCCTGGACGGTGGTCTCACCATTCACAGTAGTAGCTCAAGCTGTAAGGTGTAGGGTCATCTGAGCTTCGTCTTCATTACACACAGACGGTGTCCTTGTTCTCAGCCCTAAGCCCTCGAAAGCTCACTGTGCACTCTGTCACAGGGCTTGGGCTCCCATGAGAGGAAAAGAAAGCTTCGCTATCCCAGGGGGGTACTGCTCTATGCTCAGGTGTTTTGCTAGTGCCATTTGTGTTCTTTGGAGAACCCCGTATTTCCTCATAGGTCACCTTCTTTGGTGACCTCTCCTGGGGTAAACTCCAGATCTTATGACATTTTTAACCCTGAAGAACTTCTTGAATCTCTTTTCTTCTCTCTCCAGCTGCCAGCCCTGAGGAGCTGGCCTGGCTTGTTGGTGGCCCACCAAGGCTCAGTGTTGGGCTGTTGCTCCAGGTGTTCAGACGGGACTGGGGAGGCCATGGAATGGGAGGATAAGATGGAGAGAACCAGAAACCTCAACCTGTCTTGTAGTCGGGTCTTCACCATGTGATTTTGTTGTCCTGTCTGAAGTGAATTCTTAGACTGGCTGATGTGTCTAGAAATTAAATATACATACAAAACAAAATTAAGCTTTAGTCATTTTAGAAGCTAGTACAGTTTTCTTTAAAAAATATTTCTTCACAGACCTCAGGTATATGTGTCTGCTGATTGTGGGAAGTGGATTTTACCTCAAGAGGATGAGGGCTTATTCCAGTAGAGGAGACAAAACCCTCCAAGTTTACCCTCTATACAACTTCTCAACTTGCACCCCAGGGCTGCTTTCCTGAGGGCCAGGCTTTTGTGAAACATGGGTGGATTTTAGATCACCTCTCACCCTGTACCATGAGTCATTAGCTCCCTGCAAAACGCTTTTCTAATTTCCAGTAGCTCCTGAGAACTCCAGCTATTAGCATGTAGCCTTTCGCTTCACAAAATACTATGCCACATCCTTAATTGTCCAAAACATTCTCACTGTGGAACGAAACTACAGGTGGAGCATTCCTTATCTGAAATGCTTGGAAGAAGCATGCTTCATTTTTGGAAGACGTCGTGGACTTCAGATTTTGCAACATGTGCATATACATGACAAGGTATCTTGGGGATGAGGCCAATTCTATATACAGAATTCACTTATGTTCCAGGTAGAACTTATACCCTTAGACTTAAAAGGACTTTTATACAATATTTTAAATAATTTTGTATATTTAACAAAGCTTCACGGTATGGAATTTTCCATTTGTAGTGTTATCTCAACATTCAAAAAAATTTCAGATTTGGGGGCCTTTTGGATTTTTGGATCAGTAATGCTCAACCCAAATTCTGTGAGCATAGTTTAATTGCAAAGTGCATTTTTTTTAGAGAGAAAGATAAATTTAAAAATTTTTTTTTTCATCTGGTTTTTGTTTTGTCTCCCCTTACTTGTGTATGTGCTGCCAGGATTCAAATCTGTGTCCTCACACGTGCCAGGCAAGCGCTCTACCATACCGCTAAGCCATCTCTCTGACCCTTGAAAGTACATTTGATTCTTTTTTTTCCCTGAATCTCAGCATCAAATCTCTTGAAAAGTTTTCTATTTGCTGCTTTTCTGGATATGTTTCAACCTTTTTTTTTGGAACTGGGCTTGGGGTTGGGCACAGGTGGGTGCAGCAGGGAGCTAGCTGTGGGGCTGGGCCTGAGCGGCGTGGCCAGGCAGAAGTGCTCAGGTGGGCACTACTGAGGCACAAGGTGAAGAAGGGAAAGGGCAAGTGGAATGAGGGCTGCCTTCCAACATGCGAGGTTGTTCAGGACAGATGGCCAATGAATGAGAAGTCTTCAGCCTTGCTGAATGGGCCAGGGTGTGACCCTATATGTCAAGTCTATAAAGCTAACTTGGGAATGACCTGAGAGACTCATGTGGAGGCCACTGGGAGGTCAGCTAAAGAGGTGGCCAGGCCCAGTGCTGGAGAGATCGGGGTGAGGACCATGGGCAGGGGTTGAGTTGCCCATAGAGGGCCAGGAGGCTTCAAACCCAGCTGTTGGTGTGTGCCATTGCTGGATTGGGTCGGGTGAAGACGTGGTGAATCTTAGGTGTCTGCTAGGATTAGGTCACGAAAGCTGAGCCTTCTGTCTTTGATTCAGGAAAGTAAACGCATTGAGGGCCTTTGTTCACTTTTCACTGGGGCCGGTTCGATGCCTTTCCTGAAAATCCTGGTACTGTTTTACCAATTAAGTCCTGGATGTGGGAGAGGCCAGTCCATATTCCAGAAATCAGATCAGATGCTAAGATGCTATGTAGCTTGCTGGAGGGGCCTGGTCATACACCTAGTGGTAGGGAGAGAATAAAGGTGAAGGGCACAGGCTGGTCCCCAGCCATCACACAGGATCCAAGAGGTCCCAGCTCTAGGTTGACATGTGGTACACACAGGATGCCAACCACTGGGTGGTTTCCTAGGCAGGATGGGCACATTGCTGGGGCTTTTCAGCAGCACCAGCCCTGGGCCTTTGCAAAGTGTGATGAGTGCTAGAAGGACCAGCTCTCGCCTCTATCCTGTTATTAGAGGCAGAGTAGCAATGGCTACTCAAGAAGGTGGACTGTTACCATTGCCCACCTGCCTGTAGCAGGGACTCAATTGGGACCTTCTATTTTTTTTAAGGGTGAAGGACAGTGAGAGAGAGGGAGAGAATCGATTTTATTTAGTTTCTCGTGTGGCTTTCATTGCTTCCATACTTCATTTTGTACGTGATGTTGGGGTTTGAACCCGCAGCCTCATGTATACAGGCAAGTGCCATAACAACTGAGCCACTGCTCCAACCCCTGGGAGCCTCATTTTTTAATGTATGTATTAAGTTTGTAGAAACAGCTATGTCCAACCTTAATTGCTATGTTAAAAAGCATATATTTAGAATGCACCATATGATAAATTTTGACATATGTAGACACTGTACAACCATCACCACAATCAAGGTAACATGGGCCTCTATAGTCCCTCTTTCCCCAGTGCCCAGGAAAACTCTGATCTGCTTTCTGTCTCTATAGGTAAATTTGCATTTTGTAGAATTTCTATGGAACCCCACAATACATGAATTTTATTTTTTCACTCACCTATTTGCTTCCAGTTCGCCTCTGTTCTTGTGTGTCAGTGGCTCACTCCTTTTGAGTTGCTGGGTGGTGTTGCATGTACACACCTTCAAGCACCTGTTGGGGAGCGTTTGGGTGGTTCTCAGTTTGGAGCTATTATAAATAGTGCCATGGCAGACTTTCCCCACAAGCCTTCGTGTAAGTGCGGGCTTTCCTTCCTCCAGAAACCGTACCTAGAAATGGAACAACTGCTGGGTCCTAATGACAGGTTGTGCTTAACTTCTTAAGAATGGCAAACTAGGGGGCTGGAGCGGTGGCTCGGCAGTTACAGCGCTTGCCTGGCATATGTGAGTACCCGAGTTCAAACCCCAGCACCATGTACACAATGAAGTATCCGAGGAATGAAAGTCACATGAAAAACTAAATAAAAATTGCTTCTCTCTCTCTCTCTCACTGTTCCCTCTTTCTTTAAAAAAAAGGGGGGGGGAATGGGGATTTAGCTCAGTGGCAGAGTGCTTGCTTAGCACATGCAAGGCCCTGAGTTCGGTCCTCAGCCCTGCAAAAAAAAAAAAAAAAAAAAGTGGTAAACTGGTTTCAGGTATCAGCTAGGTCCCAGATTCCCATCCTCCACGGGTCTCTTCAGGTGTGTTGGCTTGAGGAGCTCCAGTAGGTGTGGAGTGACGTCATATGGCGTCCCTGTGCCTCATGTGCTTATTTGCCCTCTGTGCACATCCTTTCACAAAACCTTCAACTGTTCTGTGTTCTATTGTATTGGACTGATTATTCTTCTAGAATTTTAAGAGTTCTTTATCTATTCTGGGTACAAGTCCTTTGTCTTGTATTGATGTGCAAATACTTCCTTGCTTGTCTTTGCATTCTTTAACTGGTGACTTTTGAAGAGTAGAAATTTAAAATTTTGAGGAAGTAAGTCCAATCTACCAATTTATTATTTTATGGATCAGATCATACTTTTTGTCATATTTAAGAAATCTGTGCTTAACCCACATTCACAAATATTTTTCTTCGATTTTTTCCCAGAAGTTTTATAGTTTAAGATATGCATTTAGGAGGCTGAGCAGTGGTTCAATTGTTACAGTGCTTGCCTGGCATGAGTGAGTCCGGGAGTTTGAACCCCAGCACCATGTATACAATGAAGTTATGGAGCAGTGAAGGCCACATGGTTAAATAAAATTGATTCTCTCTTTCTCTGTCTCTCTCTCTGACTGTCTCTCTCTTTAAAAAAGAAAAAGATATGCATTTAGGTCTGTATACCATTTTGAAGCAATTTTTGTATATAGTGTGACTCTTTGGACCCGGTGCGCTGTAGTAAGAAGCATGTGAACTCTTTATCTAGACAGGGCAGGCACTTCTTCCAGTACTGTCATAGGTAAATACATAGGTCAACCACACGTTGTACATGTAGGGTACTCAAAAGACTGCTAAAATACATTGCCCAGTTTTCATAATACATTTAATGAAGGAATAATAAGGTCATTAAGGGCAATCAGTGTTTTGTTATATTGCTGATTGTATTCTTGATTATGGTTTGTTGTGTGTCTTGATGTGAACGTGGATGGAAGAAGTGTGCCTCTTCCCTTTCTGATGGGAATCGATGCAAAACCTTGTCAACAGCAGCGATGGTGTGTTGTTTACTCCATCCTTCCGGTGGTGATGATTATGGTGCTTTAGATTTCCTGGAGAGGATGCAGCATTTAATCATGTAATTATTTCTCTGGACAGCTCTCCCAAACAGTGCAGAGCACTCTGCCACTCATAGAAGGGCCAAGGGAAGTTACTCTGGGTTCTTTTGTGCAGAATGGGAAGGAAGGCTGCAGTGCTGGAGGGAGCAGCTCATTGACAGAAAGAGTGGATTTTAGAAAGAGAACAGGGCAATGTATGCATTTTTTTTCTTTCCTTTCTTCCTTTTCTTTCCCTCCCTCCCTCCCTCCCTCCCTCTCTTTCTCTTTCTCTCTCTCTCTCTTTCTTTCTTTCTCTCTCTCTTTCTTTCTCTCTCTTTCTCTCTTTTCTTTCTTTCTTCTTCTTTCCCTTCCTGTCCTTGTAATAGAGCAGAGGGATTCTTAGCACCATCCCATTGACCGTGGCATATAACTAAGGTTCTGTGCTGCATTCACCTGGGACTGGAGCTAGTCAGTTTATCCCTGGGAATTCCTCATGGGTCCCACTATGCTCCTGGCATCAGGGACATGTGTACTTTCTGGAAAGCAGTAGAGATATGTAAAAATTGGACTCAACAGGTCAGAGTTTGCACCCTCACAGTTACTTGACTTCCTGAGGGGGTGAGGATGTCCCTTAGCTTTCCCATCATCCCTTCCTTTGTCCACTCGAGGAGAGGAGCCTCACTTTAGCATCCTTGTGGGCACACTGTGTGTGCTCTACATGCACACAGCATTCCTTGCATGGCCAGGGCCAGCATCCTTTGATCCTTCACACGGAAGAAAGGACTTGTGCTTGTTCTGCACCAAGAGGACTGGCCTGGCCTCCTCCAGGGGACCTCTCTCACCTGTCCCCAGAGCTGGCAGCTGAGGCAGCTTCCCCTCCATGCCCTGCTTCTCTGGCCCTCACTACCTCCCAGGGATCCTTTCCCTCCCTGCTGGAACAGGAGTTTCTTCAGGGCCAGGACCTCTCATTTACCCTTACTATCCTTGTGCCATTTAATAAGCATGCACGGATGAAGGCCCAAGTGAACAGCTGCAGACAAGCAGGCAGCCCTGGTGTTAAGGAATGCATAGCCTAGTGGAGGGGGAGCGTGTGCGCAGAGCTGCAGGATGCTGTGCTGACCGTAACATTTTAGACAAAATCAGAACGCTCCATTCTCATGGAATAAAATCTCTTTTGTTGGCATTCAAGACATTTGAGTGGAAAGTGTGTGCTGAAAAATGACTTCTAAATGAGAGGAAGGGATGAGCAGAGACTTTCTCCCTGGCCAATACTCATCTACAAGTCTTTGCTTCCGTGCCTCACCCTCTCCTTCCTTGGTTGGGGCCAGTCCCTCACTGCACCTGCCTTTTCTGACTCAGTTCTAATTAACATGTGTCTCCTTCCTGCCCATCATTTGGAACATACAGGCACATAGTGAGATCTCAGTGAATAGATGCCAGGTGATTAAGAAGGTGTGCAAACAATTTCTGCACCAAAAAGAAAATTTTTAAGAAACAACCTGAGCTTCAAACACATTAAGGTCAAAGTTCTTCTGTAACCCAGCTGTGTGAGCCAATGTTCCCTTGAGTAAGACTGCAGCCTGACCTTCTAAGTCGGCCACAGTGAGCAGTCAAATGGCAGATCTAATCCTCTAAGAGAATTCAGGTGTAGTTTCAGAGTAGTCACCTTTCCCTAATTTTTACTCTTCTGGAGAAGATGTGGATGGACGGGAGCATGATGGCCACCAATTGGTAATACATCCCACAAGCCCACTCGCAGGTGCTCCCTGTTTCCACCCTCGAATGCTTCTCCATGCCAGCCTTGGCAGTTGGGGACAGAGTTCCAGCCAGTGTGGAGGCATTGTTACCACAGAATGCAACTGGCTGTCACACGTCGCATTCAGATAATGGGCAGGAGCAGAATTCATCCAAACAGTTGTGCTCAAAGAAACGCTACCACAGAGTGGGCCATATTGGTTTTCTAAATCAATTAAATGGTTTCATTGTAAGATACCCCATTTTGACTGTTATTCAGTGGGAAAAATAAAGGCTTAAAGGAATTTCTTAAAGAAACAGAACTTAGAACTATGTCATGATATAGACCAATTTATGGGGGGAAAAAACCACAATCATGTTACCATTGATTACTGGATTCCTTTTGTAGGGCCTGGATAACGCTGTTAATTCTTGCTGTTTCCTGGGTATATAAGGCATGTGCCCGTGTGGACAGCAGTAAAATGCTATCTGCAGGGAGCCCTGCGGGTACAGTGACAAGGGCATGGGCATGGGGAGGCAGAAGGCTTAAGATCACCCTGAATGCCTTCACCTGCTCTCAGCTGTGTCATGAGTGGCAGAGATGACACATGTGAATCTGTTGTTGGGACAGTAAAGGAAAATGATGTAGCCTCTATGGAGCTAATACCTTCTTGTGGAAACCAAAGACCAAGTTCCACATTGGGGATTGGTCTTTCCTTAGTCCAGTAGTATCAGAAAAAAAATTGTTTTGTTATTTATCTGTCTATGACAGATTCACTTACATGCCAAATTCTATGATGAGCAGTAAAATAAATTTCTTCCATCAGTAGCTATTTTTTGCTTTGAGGCACTGCCCAGAGTTGCACAATTATGCATAAAGAAAGGCAACACACCTTTTGGGGGGGCTGCATTTCTATTCATTTTCCATAGAAATTATGTCTTGTTTTGCAGAAACAGGAAAAAAATCTATAATCTTCTAATTGTTTATTCATGTCATAGAAATTTAATACAAGTTTAATTATAAAAGGAAATAGAAAGGATCTTGCAGATGGATGACTGGCTGTTTGGTGTCAGTCACACATGACTGTCATGTGGATGGCTGGAGCAGGAGGGGAATGTTACATGGAGCTGGCCTTGCTCCTGAGGCCATGTCAGGGCAGCTGCAGTGCCATTGCTTGTGCGGGATGCTGGAGGAGGCAACGGAGGATTGCGTGGGTGGCTGCAACTGAGATGCTTGATCTCGTGAGAATTTATGTGGAGCATGGACACAGCGTGTCACTAGCTCATCCGTAGAGGAATGCTTGGTTCCACGGCTCTGGGGTTTTTCTTCAAGAAGAGAGAATTGGCAAGCAGGCTGCAGGGATGGAGGTGTGGAGCATGCAGCAGGATCCAGCACCGCGGAGAGCTGGGCGCCTTCCCGCAGCCCGGCCGCCCCACAGAAGCACCGAGCTGGCAGGGATCTCATTCCAGCCCTGCAGCAGAGCTTGCTTTTATTTCAAACTCCCAGCTGCCTGGTGCACAGTTTTTTCTGGCAGTAAATAACTTTGGGCTCATTTATGAGTTCTCTATTTTTATTTTATGTAGAAAAATAAAAGTGTTTGGATGAAGAACTCTCAAAACTCAATAATAAAGGCACAAACAACTTTTGAAAAGCAGGCAAAAGATTTGAGTAGACCTGTCACCAAATTTGGCATCTAAGAATTTTTTTTAAATTGCTCAATATCATTAGTCATCAGAGAAATGCAAATCAATTCACACTGGGATACTGCTATAGTCTATTACAATGGCTAAATTAAAAAATACTGCCAATGCAGGGGTGAATGAGGA
Organism: Aplodontia rufa; assembly: GCA_004027875.1. Taxonomy (NCBI): domain Eukaryota; kingdom Metazoa; phylum Chordata; class Mammalia; order Rodentia; family Aplodontiidae; genus Aplodontia; species Aplodontia rufa. The sequence continues at coordinate 44,454 of PVKS010006210.1, forward strand.
TCCAGAGCAACAGGAACTCTCAAATGCTGGTGGTGGGAATAAAATGTACACACCTTTTGGAAAATCATTTGGAATATCTTGTAAGGTTTAATATACATTTACCACCACACTCCTAGGATTTACCAAAGAGAAATTAAAAGTTACGTTTACATGAAAAATGTATTCAGGAATGTTATAAGCACCTTTCTTCACAATAACCCCAAAGTAGAAACAACCCAGATGCACATCAGTAGGCAAACCGGTAAACAAATCGTGGTATGTCCATTCAGTGGGACACCACTCAGCAATAGAAAGGAATAAACGACGGATCCAACAGAAAGTATGACTCTCAGGACTGGAGCAGTGGCTCAGCGGCTCCAGCACTTGCCTGTCATGTGTGAGGATGTGGGTTTGAACCCCAGCACCACGTATATAACGAAGTGTCTGAGCAATGAAAACCACACAAAAAACTAAATAAAATTGATTCTCTCTCTTTCCCTCTCTCTCTCTCTTCAAAAAAAAAAGAAAGAAAAGAGAAAAGAAAGTATGAATCTCAAAACATTTATGCTCAAATCAGTTTTTTGTGAAAAATGCAGACAAAAAGCACATGCTGTGTTATTCAGCTCACAAAATCTCTAGAAAATACAGAGCAATCGGTAGTGACATCAGTGCAGGCCAAGGGCCTGTCGGGGTGGGAGGGAAGGGCTCCAGAGGACAATGAGAAAGCATTTGGGAGCTGACCTCTACGTTCATCATCAAGGGTGTGGGGAGACTTGAAGGAAAGGCACCTGTGTTAAAACTGCTCACTTTGTACGTTTTAGGCATGTGCAAGTTATTGTAGGTCAATTTTATGTGGCTCCTATTTTGCATGTTTTTAATTCCCCATCTGACTATTAATGTAGAAATAATTGTAGAACTGGAAAATTACTGTTTGGAGACCCCTGTTCATTTCCTCAGGTGATGTTCATCCTGCTGAAGCCACTGGAGTAAATGCTCCTGGGGACAGAGGCATGGCTGTCATTGCCTGAATCCATAGTTCAACCTCGATAGCACTGAACAGCATCACTCTCTATGTGATGTCAAATCTGGCCTATGATATGTACTAATAGAGCATTGCCATTGTGTGTGGAACAGACTCGCATCATACATCCCTGAGCTGAGGCCAGGTGGAGCAGACTGGGTCACCGAGGAAGAAACCTCACTGAAGCAGTTCAGCCTAAATACTGGGGACATTAGATCCGACATCCAGCTTACAGGATGCATACCACGGAGAAGCAGGCAACTCTAGAACATGGTACAATGAACATAAGAGACCTGGTTTCTTAAAACGCAAGCACAATTTTTTTCTGAGAGAGAGGAACAGTGAAAGAGAAAGATGGACTTATTATTATTATTATTATTATTATTATTATTATTATTTTACAGAAAGAAGGGGAGAGAATCAGCTTTATTTTTAGTTTTTCATTGCTCTTGACATTTTGTTGTGTACATGGTGCTGGGGTTCAAACCCACATCCTCATGCCTGCCAGGCAAGTGCCGTAACCGCTGAGCCACCACTGCAGCCCAGTAAGCACATTTTTTAAGGCAGCTTTCTCAGTTATATTTAAAAAATGTAATAGATAAATACCACATGTGGACTATGGGATGGAAATTGAGGAAAAAAATTCTAATACCTTTTTGGGGCATTAATCAGGGGAATTTGAATATGGAGTAGGAATTAAATGTGCAAAGGAATAACTGATAATATTTTGTTGCGCAAGATAACAGTATCTCAGTTATATATGAAATATTCCTATGTTATTTTTGTGAAATAACTTTAATCCTTATTTTCAGTTATATAAAGGAAGATATCAAAGGGTGAAATGATGCAAGAGATTTTTAAAAAAAAATCTTACAAAATAAGGGCAAGAAGAAGGAAATGGGGCTTGATGACTTGCATTTAAGATGCTGGTGAGTTTGCTCTATCTGGAGAATGGGTGTGGAAGTAGGGGACATTTTACTAATAATTTTGCTTTCTACATGTTCAAAAACTGTCGTAGCAAAAGTTCTTTATAACTGTCTTTCTAGGAGTTATGTAGACTATAAAATATAAGCAAATAGACAATTTTGGGCACAGTTTACTGTGCATTTTACATGCAAGAAACATCTGCCCATAAATTCAATTAAAAGTGATTTTGTCTCTATTAAAAATTCAGATTTATCAGGCAGTCTCTTTGCATTACAAATTTTTTAATTTGCTGTCTTCCATATTCCAGGTATCTGTTACCTAAAAATTTCTTACAGTAGGCCAAAAAGACAGGAGCAATAAAAGAAAGAGAATAAAACCACAGGCAACCAAAGCATTACAATGAGAAGACACACATTGTACAATAGAACTAAATGGCTCCAGTAATTCTGCTCTCACACGTCTCAAGTTTCAGAGACAAGATCTACAGTTGTCTAAGCAGAAGAGCTGAGTTGAGTCTTTTATGACCCCTGGCATCATGGCCTTAGGTTAAACCTTGTCCAAGAGGGTTGATGGTATGACTTTGCTGTTTTAAAAAGATATGTTTTCTATTCTGACACATGAGAAATTTCAAGAATTGGCGTTCTACACAGAAATGAATGGTGAAAAGCATTTCTTCTGTAGGGTCTCTTCATTGTTCAGTGGTGAAATGAGTAATATACTAGTAATAGCAGTAACAGGTGGAACCCAGGCATTTTGACCCTAGAGTCTGTGGTTTTCCTACCATGCAATGATGTCCCCAGTATGTTTAAAAATGTGTGAGGATCTGGGATGCTGGGATTATATGAGGATCTGGGATTTTGGGATTGTTAGCACATCCAGGATGCTGGAATTGTGTGAGGATGGGGATGCTGGAATTGTGTGAGCATTGGGGATGGCTGGGATTGTGTGAGGATGGGGATGCTGGGAGATGCGTGAGGATGTCACATGTTCCAGGAGGTGCAGAATCGTCCACTCTCCTTCCGGAGTTCTGCTACCAGGAGCTGGGAGCCTTGGATCGCCCAGAGAGTCTGCTGAGGTCAAAAGCCCCAGTTGCATATCTGAGACTAGCAATTCAGGTCTCCTGATGCACAACCTGGAACTTGTTTTGTTTCTTTTTTGTGCCCCCACACTTTAGTTTATTGCATAATCATCAAGATAATTGCTCATGGGCATCAAAACCCTACTGCGGAAAGCCTGGCTGTCCTCTGGCACTTGGGGTTGAAGTCCCTCTGCCCCCAGCACGTGCCAGCTCTCACTGGTGGCCGCAGTGCGGGAACAGCTGACGGGTGCGCGCAGGCAGGGGACAGCAGCACGTGGAGGGCAACCTCCGTGGTGGGGGCTGCACTGGCTTGCGGGACCACGTCCTCGAAGTCGCTGGCGGGTGGCGGCGCGGTGGCTCGCGGGGGCCGCAGCTGCAGGGCAGGCGGGCGGCGGAGAGTTGCGTGCGCCCGCCCGGGGCGCAGGAGCGCTGGGGACTCTTGGCCGCCCGGGATTGTTCCAGGCCCTTTGAGTCTCTCGCAGTTTCCTTTGTCTCAGCAGTTTTGGTCGCGTCCTGAAAACTGTCAGGCGTCCTTGTTTCTGTAAGGACCTGGCAATTCCGGCCTCACAATGCAGCTTAAATTGGACCAGCTGCTGCCTCAATGGAGCGGGCTGCCCATCTCCAAGGCATTAAGCCCGAAATTATTTCGCAAATTGAAGCCTTTGACTCGCTCTGGATTAATGTGATTAGGCAGGGCTTGCTTTAATTTGTAGCCATCTCTTCCTTTAGTAATAACATCTCATCATCCGAGCAGCGTGTCTGCGAGACAGCCAACTCAGGGTGATTGCAGGCGTCTGTGGGAGAAGTCGTCAGTGTTTCAGCAGCGACCTACACTGGGCTTCAGTCGGGAGAGTAGATCTGCTTGCCCTTCCTCCTCTTCTTCCTTCTTCTTTTTTTGAAACCTAATAAGCAAATGAGCTCTGCCTCCGTTACCCTCTTTAGAGCCCCCCTCCTCAGGTCTACATTTAATTAACAGCTCCCGTTAAGTAATAAAGAAAGGACTTTAAAAAAATCCAAATTGTATCAGCTGGTGAAATCTGGAAGAAATATCCTTCAGGGTTAAGAAAGATAGAATTAAAAGGGATTTGATTTTCCCCCTTCTGTAACTGAAAGTGTATTACCATTATGGTGATTATAAATAATCTGTGAGCTTTTCTAAATAAGAAAGTATTGCCTCATTACTTGAGACCTAGGTTGTTATTAATAACAGCAATGGATTATGGTGGAAGAAATTAGGGCAGTGTTTTAAAGCCATCCTTAATCATTTTTAAGCTCAAGAAAGTGGTTATAAAATGTGTCCTGCAAACTCTCCTCAGTATAATTCAGCTAATGAAAGCATATGTACAGGTATTTTTCTGAGGTTAAGTTTGGTCTTCCTTCCATGCTGTCAAAGCCCAGGAACACAGGTCTAGGGTTAGCAACCCTTACCTTACTACTTTATCTCACCAGAGAGCTGAGAGTGACCATGGGAAGATCATTCAACCTCTCTGTTCTTAAGTTTCCTTATCTCTAGAATTGGGGAATGGAAGAGGAAACTTTCTACAGTCTTTCCTAGTCCTACCACTCTTTGGTTCAGACTTCTATGGCTTCTTATCACATTGATAAAGGCTGATTTGCCCAACATTGTCTTCTTACTTTTTGCCTTTACGAAGTGCATGATGTAAGTGACCAGATTTACTGACATTAGGGTCAAATGTGGTAACTGGTGGAAGTTGAAGAGCCTCAAGTAACAGTACGATTGCACCAACTCTCAGTTGTTCATCATCTTTCTAAAAATTAAGGGTCATCTTATTTACAATTCTTCAGGTACTTTTTGGCATGAATTTTTGCATTAAGAACTCTTTCTAAGTTTGTAAGGGGTTGTATTTGCGAAGTAGCTCACTTTCATCTTTCTACAATACATACATATCTCAAAGCATCAGGCTGTATTCTACAATTTTTATTCACCAATAAAAAAAGTTTCAAAGAAAATGATGCTCACCTCCTTGATAGAACTAGGGCAGAACTCATCAGGTGACCACCCTGACATCCAGGGAAGGCAGAGTGTGATGAAGCTGGGCTTTTGGATGAGGAAGTTGACATGGGGGGAAGAGCTGCCAGAGTCTGCTGTGATTTCCAAGTCATTTGTGCTCCCCCCCAATGACATGGTGGCTTCTGGAGGAACGTGCTGAAGTGGATCATTTCTGGACCCCACTCTTGGTGTGGCACTGTTGAAGGTATATAATGGATTTTTCGAGTTGACTAGTAAGGACTGAGACATCTCCAACTCCCATCTGACTAATTTCACTTCTGGCGTGGTCCTAAAGTTTATGGGAGCTGCCAGCTTCATTGGTACCATTGGGGTGGTTGAGACAGGGTGGCCATGGTGGTCTCCTGGAGCAGCTTAGTAGCCAGAGGAGATTTGTGCCTTGCAGTGGAATGAAATGTTTTTTCCTTTGTGATTCAGTTATTTTTACAAAGGATGTTCAGGTCATTGATTATATGGGGATCCCACTGTTGTTTCCTTCTGACTTCCTGCCTAATATTTTCCAGGCTCTACTATTGAATGACTGTGTGGGGTATCTGTTGGGGCCTCTGTTTCTTCATTAGTGAAAGCAGGGGTAGTAATTCTGACCTTGATGGATGGGGTGATGATGAAAGCATGCATTATGTACCTTATATATGTAGCTACTAAATTTTGTTGAGTGAATTAATTAATATAAAACAGCCAGCTCTCCAGACACATGTAAAGGGAGGGTGAAAATAGGGGGGAAGTATGAGCATCCAGTTTAGAAATACATATTCTCAGAGGTTTATGAAATTAATAATATCAAAGCTAACTCCTACTAAGAACTCAGGTGAGGCATCTCCTCTTTAGGGTGACTTTTCCTACTTTGAGTACAACGTCCATGAGTGCTCTTCTCCTACCCACACAAGCACTCCTCCTCTGGATTATTGTGGCTGGTTTACCTCTTCCACTCTCCCACTAGATCAATTCTTTTACCTTCTTGCTAGGCATCCCCCAGCCTAGGGAGGGTGAATGCATAAGATTTCACTTTATAATAAAGATAGCTGATATTTTAACAGGTTTATGGAGTTGAACACAGACCTAGAGACCATGAGGTATCTTGTTGGTGTTGTGTGACGTTTGACATCTGAAAGCAGGATCCACCCTACTCTGGAGTCCCACACTGTGTGGAGCAACTTGACGCCATCAGTGTGTGATGTAACCCTGCATGAGCTGCTTTAGCTGTTCCAAGCACCCACCACGCAGATTCTCGGGGGAGCAAATTCCTTAACCATGAGGTAGTGTCTGGTCTGTGGTGTAGTCACACAGTGCCAAATAGTTGTGCACAAGTGAGAAGCACTTAATATTTTCAGATGCGTGTCTTGAATTTTCTTGCTTTGAATTATAGATGAAGTCTATGAGTCTCATAATTGGGAAATGTTAAGTGATTCAATCACAATCAGAGTCTTTGACAGAACCAGCACTCGCACTCCACGCCCATCTATTCCCAGGATGGCATGGTTGCCTGTGACTTAAGGACGTCAGTGTGATTTGACAGCTGGTTTTCTTGCTGTAGGCTTTTGTATGTGATCATTGAGTTTCACTGGAAGAAACACCAAATTTGGAATCAGACCTGGTTCCATTTCCAGCTATGCCATTTACAGGCATGTGACCTTGGCCCAGTCGTTTAATTGTTTGCTATTTTATTTGCTTCTTTTTATGAAAAAGAAAAGAAATGCCTGCTTCACACCGCTGAAGTAAGGATTTAATGAGATCCAATATGTAGATTATTTAGAACACTTTTGGCTGCAAGTAATAGAAATTGCAACTAAAATTGGCTTAGGAACAAAACATATTTTATTTAGCATAACTAGAAGTCAAGAAGTTCCAGGGTAGTTAATTCAGTTGCTTAAAAAAAAATTATCAAGAATTCAGTTTCTATCTTTCTCCTCCGCCATTCTCAGCTTTGGCAATGTCCCTCATTGGCCCTGGATGGCTGCCACGGTTTCATGCATCAAGTTCCCAACATCAATATCCATTGCAAAGAAAAGAGGGTTAATGCCCCATTGTTGTGCCTTTTTGAGAAGATGAATTTTCTCAAGGTCCCCCAAGAGGCCCTTACATCTGTTGGCTGAAATTGTTTCACATGCCTGGGTCTAAACCAAACTCGGAAAAGGGGGATGTAGTGACCAACAGGAGAACAGCCAAGAATCCCCGATGCATCGGAGGCCCCTGCCTGCCCAGAATTACCCACTCTCTGAACTGAGTTGGTACCCCATAAACAAGGAAAATGTGGTGATGCGGTAGTTGGTGGTTGGACAGCCACCAGTGCTGGCAGTGCTGACGTAAGTCATGTTTAGATAGTCCTGTTTGAGTAGAGGGTGTCTACGTGTACCTAACACCCAGACGTGTTCCTTACAAGCAGTTTTCATTTCATACACACATAAACCAAGTCCTTGTTTCTTAATCCTGTTTCATTTGAAGGTATGTGATCAAAATCAATCTCCATGAAAAAATAAAAATTTTTAAATATAATAGTACATTGATGCTGGAAGCATTAATTTGGATTAAAAAAAGTTTGTTTTCTGAGACCTACCAAGAGGAGTGCAGGACTCTTCAGACATCCCACCTGTCACTGTACAAAAGTTAAAATGAAAATAAAACAAAACAAAACAAAAAAACCCTTTGTCATAATAGATGCTGGTTTCACAAAAGAAGTTCTGCCTTAAGATGATCTAACATCATATTCATCAGATGGATTTGATACGAAGATGTAACTGGCTTATGGGGACTTGCAGATTTTTAAAAATGTTTCAAAGCATATTTTACTTTCTTAGTTTTTCATGTGGCTTTTGTTGCTTGGACACTTAGTTGTGTATGTGGTGCTGAGGTTTGAACCCGTGTACTCGCGCATGGCAGGCAAGCACTGTAACCCCTGAGCCACCACTCCAGCCCATATTTTCACTTTCTGAAAAAAAAACCCATAATAATGTGACTTTGTTGAACTGCAAAATTACAATGAAAGTAAAGCTATAAATCAAGTGTATGATTTAAGTTTGTCGTTTCCCATCGCTGAAGACTAAGCTTCATGCATGATTAAAATACCCACATGCCAGATATTCTTTCCTTGTCTGTGGGATAGCCATATACTTCCTTGTCAGCACGGTGCTCTGAAGGGACAAAGGTCCATAGAATATTATTATTGCCATTCAAGAAGCTCATCATCTCGGAAAGCAGAGGATAATTCGGATTCAAGGTAGAAAGTGCTGAGTCAGATTTGGGTGGGGATCTCTGAGGCTTTGGGGGAGTGGAAGGTGACCTCTGGCTGGAGTTGGGGAGGTCTCCCAGGAGCTGGGCAGGTGGGGAGGAGGGTGAGTTCCACTGGGGCACTAGGCATGCATGAGGAAAGGCTGCCCTGCGGAGAAGTGAGGGGAAGCGCTGGCAGGAAAGGAAGATGGGACCTAATCATGAGGCCCATGGCACACGTGTGATCTTGTGGAGTTGAGTGATTCCCTGCAGACGCTGGAGTGTGTTTGAAAATAGCTCAGAAAGATAATCAAAGCTCATCAGTTGCCTTCCATCTTCCCAAGTTTCTCCATGACGTGGCCAGTGCATTTAGAACTCTTCTTGAAGAGGAGTGGGCGATGGGCTGCTACACAGAAGGCCTGCATCTCAGATGCTTGGGGTTCAGGACGTACTTTGTCCAGTCTGCAGAAGGCTGGTCCCAGGCCCCTTCCCGCAGGGATCCCAGGCTGGTCATTGCACTCGTTCCCTGGGAAATGGCAACAGCTCTGGGGACAAACTGTCCAGCTAAACTGGAATAGAATTGAGACTGCAGTGGGTGTCTTGAGCGTGTGTGTGTCTGGTTTTAGCCTCTCGGCCACTTCCATCAATACATCCCTTGAGATGTCCTGGGGGTGGGCATCAGGAAGCCCAGTGGAGCCAGACATCCTGTGCACCAAAGTCAGCAGACCCCTAGGCCTGGAACCAGGACCAGGGGCCAGCTCTGCACGCTGTAGGGAGCTTTGCCGTTTGCAAGGATATGCTAGGAATTTGGAGTCCTTTACATAAAATTAGACCCAGGGGTTGGGCCAATTGAGGGAGCTTTCTATCTTTTTTTTTTTTTTAAGAGGCGGGGGAGGGAATCGGTTTTATTTAGTTTTTCATGTGGCTTTCGTTGCTCTGATGTTTAGTTGTATACCTGGTGCTGGGGTTTGAACCCACGTCCTCGTGCATGCCAGGCAAGTGCTGTAGCTGCTCAAGCCCCAAGGGAGCTTTCTTTGAGGAATTGTTGGATGTGAGGCATCTCCTTGCACTAACTTAAGCAGAGGGGTGAAGCAGATGCCTCGTTGCCTCAGGTCCAGGGAAGGAGGGCATCTGGGGAACTTAGGTATGCTCCAGAATTCGGGAAAGGCGAGGGTTGTCTAATTCCCATCTGGCAAGAATGGCCTGCTGGCCCTGGAAAGGGAACTGCAGCTGGGCTGGGGCCTAGCTGGACTTTCAGCTGTGTGGGGCAAGGGCATGTGTCTTCTAGAGTTGGACTCCATGGTGGAGAGCCACCCTGGGATCTTTTAAAAAGTGCCTTTCCCTTGGGGCTGGAGCGGTGGCTCAGCAGTTTCGGCGCTTGCCTGGAAAGCACGGGGACCCGGGTTCAAATCCCAGCACCACGTACACAACTAAGTCTTGGAGCAACTAAGGCCATGAGAAAAACTAAATAAAGTTGTTTCTCTCTTTCTCTGTCTCTCTCACTGTCCCTCTCTCTTTATTTAAAAAAAAAAAAAAAAAAAAGTGCCTCTCCCAAGAGGACCACTTGGAGGGGCAAAGGGATCTGTAATCACAAAACCTTTGGTGTAGGTTGCTGGGAGTCCCAGAGGTTGAAGAGTAAGGCGGGGACACAGTGAGGAGCCAGTTGGAGCACAAAGGAGAGGCCTTACCCACCTCAAGGGAGCAGAGGCAGAAAGTTTGGAGGACCCCCCCACACCTGAAGAAACCCACAAAGTTATGCAGGGCAGAAAGGAATCAGTGATTGTGTATCTACCACACTGTGAGGGAATCCAAATGCTAGCTGTGTGGCTGCTCAGACTTAAGTTAGCACATCTCAGCAGCTTAAACAGTAGAAATTATTTTCTCATAGCACAGAGGCTGGAAGTCTAAGTCAAGGTGTCATCAAAGCTAGTTTGCTCTGAAACCTCTGTCCTCAGCTTGTAGGTGGCCACTTTCTCCCCCTGTGTCCTCACATGGCCATCCCTCTGTGTGTCTGTACCTAATCCCCTTCCTTTGTAAGAATGCCAGCCATACCGATCAGAGCCCATCAAATGAACTTGCTTTCACTCAGTTGCCTCTTTAAAGACCCTGTGTCTAAATCCAGTTGCATTCTGAGGCCCTAAGTGTTAGGACTTCAACATATAAAATTTTGGGGGCACAATTCAGCCCATAACACCAGCTTAGCAGTGTCATCTCCATGTAAGGCTGGGCTCTTTCTGTTCTCTCACCTCTGTCTCTGGGCCCAGCCGTGGAGAGAAAAGGGAAGAAAGTGGATAGAGAGAGGAAGACAACTGTGTCACTTAGATTTTCATTGGTGTGACCACAGCACTTGATAGTAGCAGCTGAGAAGAGGAAAGTTTCATCTTGCCTCACAGTTTTGGAGGATTCAGTCCATACAGTCTGCTGGCTCCATTGCTCTGGGCCTGGGGTGGAGTCAAACATCATGGTGGAAGGGCGTGGTGGAGGAAAGGTGCTCTGCTCAGGGCAGCTGAGAAGGTGGGGAGCAGGAAGGGTGGGGGAGAAGATAGGCCCTTCCTGGGCATGACCCCAGTGACTGGCTTCCTCCCAGCAGCCTGTTCGGCCATCAGTGGATTAATCCACTAGTGAGGCGAGCCCTAGTGATCTGGTCACTTTCCCAAAGCCCACCTCTAACACAAGACTGCAGGAGATGTTTCAGATCCAGATCATAGCACCAGGCTTGTCCCTTCTTTTTCTCCATGCTTCCTGAAGCAGGCCAAAGGCAAAAAGAGGAGTTGGAATGTTCTCGGAAGGACCTCACCAGCCATGAAATACAACTCCCATCTCAAAGTCTGATTTTCAGTTAATCTAGTCATTGTATGAAGGCATTGCCTGTGGCTTATTTTCCTAGTTTATTTTCAGGTTTGCTGCAGAAAAATACAATCATATTTTAACTTCCTGGCAGAGAACTTCTGAGAATCAGTGAACAACCTCCGAACCATGTTTTAAGTTTTGTTCCTTGGAAAGCTCCTGAAGGATAAATTTTAATAGACTAGGCAGCAAAAGATTTGGATCGTGGCCTCAATAATGAAAAACGATCATTTTCGTTCTAGATTGGTATGGTATGTCATAAGAAAACTCAGCAATTAACTTGTGTATTTGTATGCATAATTAGAATTAAATAACTTGCTCTTTCGATGAAAGAAAGGCTAACATGCACAGTTTCTTTTATAAGAAGAGATGTAAGAGATAATATCATCTAGGGATATTACAGGTGTTTGTTTCTAAAGAAAATTAGATATTTGACCCATGAAAGGAGTTATGTGAAGTGAATTAAATTGCAAAACTGAGTAAAAATGAACCCATCACTTAACTTGAAAGCTAGGGCTTTACCCATGATAAAGCAGCCTCTGCCTTCTTCTCAGAAGCAGCTACTATCAGAACGTGGCATTTATTGCCCTATGCTTTTGTGATTTTGCCCTGTCTGTGTGTATCCCAGAGCAACATGTTTAATTTTGCTGGTTTGGACCAGTTGCAAGGCAGAGCTATACTGTTTGTATTCTAGCGTGAGTTAGTCTTATCACTCAATATTTTGTTCCCAAGATTCAACTTCATTGAACTGTGAAGCTGTAGATAATGTAGTTTGTTTTCCTGCTGCCTATCTAGTCTTGTATGACTATGCTGCAGTTTATTTTTTTAATTTCCCATACATGTACATTCCATTGTTTCCATTTTTTTCTGTTGTAAACAATGTGCACTGGCTTATGCCTCCAGTTCCTAGGTGCAAGTGTGTCTCTTGGTTACTGCAGTTTTGAATCAGCTTTGGGTTCCAAAGTTAGGATGTCGGTGTTTCAGGTTATCCTCTTTTTTTTTTTGGCTAATTCTGTGATTTAAAATGGCATCTTATTTTGGTTTTTATTTGCATTCTCTTGATTACTTAATAATTTTCATATAATTTTGGCCATCCACATTTCCCTTCTGTGAAAATCCTATTTATATCTGTTGCTAATTATTCTATTGAGATTTTTGCTTTTCCTTCCTAATTTAGGAGTATATTCTTTGATAGTTACATGATAATAAACCTTTTTCTTATCTTTGGTAGCTTTCCTTTTAAAAATTACTTTTTGCATGGCTTAGTGGTTGGAGCACTAAGTGGTTGGTGTGTGAGAACCTGGGTTCAAACCCCAGCACCACATGTACAGCTGGGAGTCAGAGAAGCAAAGGCCAGATGAAAGCATGAATAGGGTTGATGCTGTCTTTCTCTCTCTTACTCTCTCCCTCTCTTTCTCTTTTAAAATTTTTTTTGTATCTTTTAATGAGCAAAAGTTTTTAATATTAGAGTGATTGAATTTATTATTTTTTTAATCATTTTTGTATCTTGTATCTTGTCTAGAATATTTTACTAACCCAGGATCACAAATAAGGAATATTCCTTTCGTTGGCTTCTAAAAAACAGGAGTTTTACCTTTTACATTAAAGTTTTAACATAAATGGAATTAATTTTTTATTGTGTAGGGCCCTGACTTTGTTATCTTTTGGGTGAATCATCAGTTGTTCCAGGGTCTATAATGTAGTTTCTGTCATATGCTAAGTTTTCAGACTTGCATGGGTCTGTCTCTGGGTTCTGTTTTGGTCCTTAGCTCTTGTATCTATCATTGCACCAAAGCCCTGTCTTAATTATTAGTGGTATATCTGGTAAGGCACCAGTTGGTGTTTCAGAGAAGTCTTGGTCACTTTTAGTCCTTTGCTCTTCCATTCATCATAGAATCAGCTTGCATGAAAAATTCTTGGTAATGATTTTGATTACATTTGGGGTGAGCCTGAATCACCTGGGGTGTTAGCTCTTAAATGCACTGTTGAGTTCAGTTTGCTATTAATTTTGCCTTGGAGTTTGCCACTTTGTTCATTAATGAGATTGGCCTACAATTTTCTTTTTTCACACTGTCCTTTTCTGACTGTAGTATTAGATTTTACCAGTCATGTAGGAAGTGTTGGGAGTGTTCCTCCTTTTTTTTTCTGACATTTTGAAGAGTGTTTGGAGTGATGAAAGTATTTTACAACTGATTGTGGAGAAGTTACCCAAGGAGCTCCGTGGAGTTCCTGGAGGGAGTGACTTCAGCCCAGGATGAGTGGAAGTCTTGATGGATGCTGCAGAAGGGAACTTCAGAGGTATCAGTTAGAGGCACAGATGTTGGTGTAGGAGAGCAAGGGATGCATGTGGGCCACCTGGAGAGAGAGAGAGAGATGCTTTGGTTTCTCACTTCCTTCCTTTGGAAGGGAAACTTGGTGAGGTGTGGATGTGGGAAGGTTTGTGGGGATGACACCAGTCTGGTGATCCCAAGATGGTCCGTGATGGCCATTTTCAAGATCCTTAGACTGACGTGGTCTTCATTATCTGATTAGTAGGGAACATTGGAAAATCCCCCAAATTATAGGTTTCTTTAAATAGTGTATCTCTCTTTGCTTAATCTGTTTGTTATGTGGACTAATTAGCAGTGCACAAGGTAATTTTCACACGTGGGTGAATTTCCAGTAACTCTGAGATTTACAGATTTCCCAGAATGTGGGAGTGACAGGCCTGGAAAGGTCTGCAGAAGTGCACATTGGAATTATATCTCCTTGTCCTCCTTTTGGTCTTCTTTTTACCTATTCCTTTTATTTCTTCTGTCCTTCTCAGTGATAGTTCCCCAACTCTGCGAACATACTAAAAGCCACTGGGCAGTGCCCTTTCGATGGGTAAATTATATAGCATGTGAGTTGTAGCTCAATAAGTTTGTTCTGTAGTCATCTTTTTATCACTATGACCAAAAATCTGACAATAACAACTTAGAGGAGAAAAGATTTGTTTCTGCGCATGGTTAGCTGGGTGCATTGCTCTGGGCCTGAGGTGAGACAGGATGTCGTGGCAGAAGGGTATGGCAGATGGAAAGGAGAGGGTAGGGGGTAGGGACAGGGATGAGATGCAGTCCCCACAGGCACGCCCCCAGTGACCTACTTCCTCCAGCTGTGCCTGTGCATAATTATTTCTATAGTCCACTCAATCAATCCATCAAACGGTTTCCTCCATGAGGAGGTCAGCGTCTTCATGATGCAGGCACTTCGCGGAGCCCTCTCTGGATATTGCTGCGCTGGGGAGTAAGTCTGTACATACGCAAGCCTTTGCATACACCTCCGATCCAAACCAGAACATGTGTTCTCAAAGGAAAACACGCCATCTCCTGAAATCACTGATAAGTCCAAATAGCTCTAAACCACTTGCTCTAAATCAGTGTGTGCTGATTCTCTCTCCCTTTCCCCTACCCCTTCTCTTCTGCACTTCCTGGTTGGAAATGTTGAATAACAAAGTTTGACTTATTTATCAGAAAGGTTTGATTTATGGGAAGCAAATAGAGAGGATGTGAACAGCACTTTCCTAGGGCCACCCTTAGCGGTGACCGCACCTGACAGCCAGGGTGGACCTGACCTTGACGGCGGGACAGCACTTACCCACTGCATACGTGGCTCCCACTGCTGGGGTTTTGCGAAGGCAGCGTCCGGGAACAATACAAGTGGAGTGAGCACAGACACGGCCGCATACACACACCTTAGGCAAGTAGGTGGGAGAAGCAGCGTCTTTAGGAGACAATTGCTGGCATGTGCTACAGGGGAGAATGGTATCAGCTCCGCACAATGACCAGGCCCGATGGAGTGGCTTCTCTGCGGGGAATTCTACTTTGTTCTCTGTGCCAGAAACCTTGACCCCACCCTATTTGTGAAGCAGGAGCCTGCTTTGTGTGGGGGCACCGATCAAGACCACAGCCATTATTGAGCTGGGATCCAAGCATCTGAAGCTTATCACCAAGCACAATAGTGGGGCTTCTTAGCCACGTTTCTAATTATATTTTCCCTGCTTTTTAGATAAAGGGACAAAGAAATGTGGGACTTACTTTTCAGGGTTTTCAGACTGCTCTGAAGTGTTCTGCGAGGTGGAGGGGTGCAGTTTTGTTCACCCGCGGTGCTGTGAACAGAATGCGGGCTGCCCCACCCTCCCGGTGTGCAGGAGCATGTGGATGTCAGAGATGCATTAGGAGCTGAAATTATTCATTTGTCCCTTCTAATGAGTAGTAATAATTTATAATTTGTACTAATCAAAAACCTTTCATCCACGAAAACCAACAAGCTTTACAAACATTGTCCTCTCACCAACCTCTACAGCAAGTAGCCATAATTTGCAAGAGGGCCAGGCTGGAGAACATGGTGCAGAAATCATTACTGATTTAGCTGCTGCTTGAAATTTATTTGGTGAAAGTCACTTTGAGCTTGTTTTCATTAGCTGTTTTGGTAGTCAAGGAAATAGTTTATAATAGCCTCCATAATGGAGGCTGCCAAGATGAAAGCTACAAACCTCATCTATCCAGATGTTTTCTGGTGTTAGCAACTGCAGTGAGGTGCATATTTGCCAGCATCATTGTCATTTTGGGGACAGGTATCCATTCTCTGCCCTCTTGGTGGCCAGCCTAGTTGTCTCTGCACTCCCAGGTGACAGAAGCAGCCGTGGAGGCACTGGACTTGATGCAAAGTCTTCAGCACCTTCCAGTCTGTTCTCCAATCAGAGCACAATGGAGATGCCCTTGAAAGCAGTGTCCCCATCTGTAGACTCTCTTACCACCCAACTGTCCCACATACAGCTGCCTAATGAAACTTGAAATAGCACAGCTCTTTTCAAATCATGTTCTGGCTCCTGAATCTATACTCTTGATCCTGGAATTCAGGACGAATTCTCCAACACAAATGTGGAAAGGCAGGCTGCTTCCATGTCTTCCATCGATTTAATTTAACTAACTGCCTTCCCCCCGACCCTCTGCAGGAAAGGGGGAAAAATAGAGACTAGTACTACTCCCTAGAAAATGCATAGGATTTGATTTGTGGGCTACATTGGAAGCACAAAGGGAAGAAAATCCCATTGTCAGCTCAGGAGCTTCTTAAACCTAGCCCAGGAGACTTTCTTGGAAGGCTGGCCAGGTCAAATGCTCAGTGCAGACGCATTATGCATATCTTCACATTACACACACACACACACACACTCACACAGCTTTCTCTTTGATTGGAAAAGGTTTCTTAATGTTATTGTTCCAATAAACCACAAAAGAAGCATCCAGACATGCTGTTAGATTCCAGTGACACTCTCCATCGTACACTCTATTGGCAGGCCTCTGAGCCATCTTACTGCTTGGGGTGGGGGACTGTGCTCCTGTCCAGCACTTGGAGCCATTCCTTCGTATGGTTATCAGCCCGGGCTGAGGTTGCTTTTTTCCTAGGCCGCAGCAGCGTCTTAAGCTGCAGTAAGGGTGAAACTCCATAGCACAGATGTTTTATCCACCGCTTCTCTTGCATTGTATTTGGTTAGTTGGAAACTCAAAGGGAGAGCAAAGCGTTTAAAAATATTTACAGAAACCTTAATTTTTAAAATTGAAAATAAATGTGTGTTCTTGTGCCTGTGTCGGGATGCAGGCCTGTGGTCCTCCTTTCGGTCAGAGGGTGAGGGGGTGAGAAGATTTAGGTCTGGATTCTGACTCCAGTCTCTCTGGCATATTGATCTGGATCATGCCATTTAGCATTTCTGTGCCCGTGGTCCTCATCTGGAAAATGCGTGTAGGAAAAGTCCCTCCCTTGTGGGCCTGTCGGCAGGATTAACTGTTGATGCCTAAGCCACTTAGAACTGCCCTCGCTCAGAGCGAGTGGTGCTTGCCATTCTTATCATCATTTTGGTGCCTTTGCAATCATGTGAGAATTTAAAGACATTTGCACAGCAGTCTGAGAACAGAACTTATCCAGGTTTTCATGATTTCCTCCCCAATCTTTTTTTTTCTTTTTAAATTATGGTAAAATACACACAACATAAAAGCTACCAATTTATTCATTTTTAGTTGTAGTTCACCCCTTATCCTTGGTTTTACATTTTGAGGTTTCAGTTATTTATTGTCAACCACAGTGCAAAAATATTACATGGAAGATTCTGGAAATAAGTACTTTGTAAATTTCCGATTGTGTGCTGCTCTGAGTAGCATGATGAGATCTGACTCTGCTCTACATTGTCCTGCCTGGGACATGCATCATCCACCCCTTTGTCCCACGTATCCACAGTGTATATGCTGCCCACCCTTCAGTCACTTAGTAGCTGTCATGGTTGTCAGATTGACTGTCACAGTGTCACAGTGCTTGTGTTCAAGTAACCCTTATTTACCTAACAATGGTCCCCAAGCTTAAGAGTAGTTATATTGGCAGTTCCGTTATGGTATATTGTTATAATTGTTCTCTTTTATTGTTGTTATTGTTCATCTCCTACTGTGCTGGTTTATAAATTAAACTTTATCATAGGTTAACTGTGTATGAAAACAGTACACACAGGTTCAGTGTTCTCTGAGGTTTCAGGCATTGATTAAGGGTCTTGGATTATGCATCCCGCAAATGGAGATGACTGCACTAAGAGCCCTCCCTCCATCTGTCTCCAGAGCCCTTTTCATTTTGCAAATCTATAGCTTTGTCCCCATTAAACACAGTCTCCTCATTTGTCCTCTCCCCAACCCCTGAAAGTCGCATTTCACAACTGCTGAAATAGTCACACCCACACCTAGTTTGACAGTATGCTTAAAATCACCTCCTTTTATTGACTTTTTCTAAAGCATTCAACTTAATAGAAACAAAGCTGAAGCAGCCTCCCTCCCAGTTGTGTGGCTCAGGTGTCCAGTTGGATGCTGTCCCTCTGTGGAAACTCCCCATCCTCTTCCTTTCAACACTTCAAGAGGCTCAGCTGCAGTCTCCCACAGCACCCACACTTCCCACTCTATGTCATTGGTGTTTCCCGAGTTCTCTGAGGGCAGGGTCAGCCCATCACCTGTCTGTTCTCAGATCACTGTCTCCTTCTCTGCATAGAACCGAGACTCAAGGCTCAGGTCTGTGAAATTCCTGCACTGTTAGGCTGGGACTCTCCAGCCTAACAGTATTGTAGCTAACATAACCTCTGTGCATGTGTGTGTGCGTGTGCACGTGCAATGTAATCCTTACCCCGTGCCTTTTGGCATGCTTATTGTAACTACTGCATGGATGAGGTCCGTGAGACTGGGAGAAGTTGAGTAATTCATCCGGGTCAGACATCCTGACTGCAGAGCCAGCGCCCTTGGCACTGTTTCCCCTGCACCTCCTGCTGAAAGCATTTGGCACGTTCCTCAGGGCATGTCTTTGGGCTCCTAAACTAATTACTGGCTGTCATCAAAGACCTACTAATCAAGGCTAAAAGATTCCCAATATCAATCTAATTACAGCTGAGTTTGGATCTGTGGGAAGCTTTTGGCGGCAATAACTTAGTGGTTACCCTTAGCGTGATGTTGATGGAGGGAGCACATGAGGCGTTGGAGGCAGTGACCAGGTTGAGTCCTGGCCCAAACTTGCTGGGCTCTGCTACCTGCTGAGGTCTGAATTAAAACATGATTCTTCCTCATTGAGACTTGGTGGTTTTCATCTGTAATGTGGATGCCATATGGCATTACCATGACAGCTTAATAGATAATCAATGCCTGTGGAAGCTTTCGCGCAGAGGCTTGTTTCCCCTGAAGCTGAAGTGAGCATAGGCCGAGGCATGTAGCCTGATGAATATCCCCTGTTTGTTTGGACTTTCACTTTGGGGTGAAGTTGCCAAGAACGAGAGACTCAGGGCTCAAAGGGGGCTATTGCAGAGCTCAGTATCAAGAACACTGGACACAGGTCCTGGAGTGGTGGCTTGGCGGTTATGGCACTTGCCTGGCATGTGCAAGTACAGGGGTTCACACCTCAGCACCCACGTACACAACTAAGTGTTGGAGCAACGAAAGCCATGTGAAAAACTCAATAAAAACGATTCTCTCTGTCTCTCTCTCTTACTGTCCTTCTCTCTTAAAAAAAAAAAAAAAAAAAAAAAAAGAACACTGGGCATCTTCTCCCCAGAAGTCCTATCTGACTCCAGGCTGGGTGCTCCTTGCATGAGCCCTCGCTTGAAGTCACTGTTTTATGCTGGAAGTGACATTTAGCATTCCCTGCCCTCCAGGACCCCGAGCGTCTCAGGGGAAGAACCGTCTTTCTCACCCAGAGTGAGCCCTCAGGCCACCCTAGGTACTCACTGAGAACCTGAGGAGGAAGCTGCTACTCCCCCAGAACTGAGCGTGAAAAGGGGCTGTGGCTGGCCCTGTCCCCGCTTCAATTCCACTGATTGACTAATTGAATCACTTAGACCCAAGTTTCTTAACCTTTGAAATACTATAGCCACTCTTTAGACATTCCTTTCTTGGGTCCCCTCAGCCCCCTTCCATTACATTGTAAAGTCCCAAGTACTACTGTATGTCACTTTATGCATTGTGGCCTTGCAGTGCCACAGTCATTCTAACATGAAAGATCTTTTTGTCCCATGTAAGTGAGATCAGTGTCTGAGAAAGACTGGATCAGACTATGTGGATTAAATTGTTGGAATCAGCGTCTTTGGTCCTGTGCAGACTTTCTGAAGAGTTTCTGTTCGATATTCACAGAGTCAGTTATAAAGCTATTGCACCCTGGTTGCTTTTGAGATAAGGCTATTGGCTTTTTGTTGTTGATGTTGTTTGTTTTTTTGTTTTGATTTTTGCAGAATGAATGGGCAGTTTTCATTCTCGCTGGACGTCTTGAGGTGGCTCCCCACAGTGCCTTGCAGGCAGCCATGTCTGTAATGGCGGGCTCCAGCAAGGTGACTTTCTCACCCATGCTATCAAGGGCCCAGAATGTTTTTGATGAATATGAAAACATCCCAGATTTGGCTTTTGAGCTATTCTGTTATCATGATTTCAGGGGTTCTCAACCGTCTTCAAAGTGGTATGGAACACAGCCACTTTTAGGAATAACCAACCCTTGATGGTTTACCCATGGAAGCCCATCTGACAGCAGTCCACGCTGTTATGGTTGTGTTAACCCAGACCCCACATACCTGGAAGTGTCTGGCTGTTGTTACCATGTAGCTCACTAGTCATTCTTAGTATATGGTAATATAACATATAGCTTAGTTACCAGCGATGGTAGATAGACTTGATTGCTACCAGACGTTCCCCAAAGTGCTCTCCTTACGTTTCTGCTAGAGGATGGTTACAACCGCGCTCTGAGATCAAGGAGATGCTTTCCAGATGAGCACCTTATGAATAAGAGGCGTGAAGTACTTCTTGGCAATTTGTGCCCTCAAATTTAGGTCTGTTGATAAAGTCAATGCCCATTGAACTGCCCTGAGCCTTGAGCCTTCTCCAGAGCCACCCTGCAGAATGAATAGATTCCAGGAGGCACAAGTTGGACCAGTGTGTACAAGGCAGATGCTTCCTGGAGTTAGGAGGTGCCAACAGGGGCATGCTCTGCTTTGTGAGGTAGTGTGTGCCCTGTCTAGAAAAGGTCATCTGGGTGTTGCAGTGGAATGAAAGACAATACAGCATTTAGCCAGGTAACTTTTGGGGACACTTAGAATTCTGAGATTCTGTTTAAAAAATCATCTGTGAATTTCCTCTGCCTTGGTTATAGCTATGTATTTCAAATGACTTTCCCAGCTCTGCATTGGAAGCACCCTTAGAGTTTTCCAGGGGGTTGGGGGGCAGGTGTGAAGGTATGTTTCAGAAATGATTCTAAGGCACAGAGTACACCCACTCCTGTCCTGTGGCCTACAGGGCATGCAAGGGCCTCTCTTCAGATGTGGTGGCATGACTCAGTGGCTTCAGGGACACACTTTCTCAGTGTGCAGTACCTTCATTAATGCCCAGCACCCAAATGTACTTGTTCTCTTGGCAATAAGGGTGCCCTCCTTTGCCCTGGGCAAGCTGGTTTTGCTAATCTCTTCATCACACGTGGCTAGGCAGCGTGAGAGCTGGTACTGGTCTGGAAAACAGCCATTAGCCAGCCCCCACACATGAGCCTTCATGTGCTTCACTTTCTCTACAGGCTGAGGAGCAGCCTCTGAACAGCAGGTGCACACCAGAGGGCTGCTCACTCTGAAGGAAGCTACCTCCCTTTACCTACTAGTTACCTTGGTAGCACTGGGAATCCTCTCAGGGCACCAAGAATTGATGGTTGCATTTGATTGCTTTCTTGAGGAATTTTATTGATCAAGTATTCAACCATGTTTATAGCACTTCTCTGAAAGAATATTCTCTTTATGATATATCCATATAAAACATATGCCACTTTCTCATGTATTCATTGGCCTGATCATTTTCCTGTTGAGAAGTTTCTGTTTAGCTCTTTGGCCCATTTATTGATTGGGTTGTTTGTGTTTTTGTAGTTGAGATTTTTGAGGATTTTGTAGATTCTGGATATGAGGCCCCTGTCAGAGGAATCACAGCCCATGATTCTCTCCAGTTCTGTAGGAAACCTCTTGACTCTTGGTTGTTTCCTTGACAGTGCAAAAGCTTTTTAGCTTAATGGCATCCTATTCACTGATTTTTGACTTTACTTCCTTCACTTTTGGAGACATGTTGAGAAAGTTTTTGCCTACTCCCAAATGCTGAAGGGTTGGACCTAATTTGTCTTCCATCAGTTGCAAAGTAGCTGGTTTAATTTCTAGCTCCTTGAT
This sequence comes from Aplodontia rufa, assembly GCA_004027875.1. Taxonomy (NCBI): domain Eukaryota; kingdom Metazoa; phylum Chordata; class Mammalia; order Rodentia; family Aplodontiidae; genus Aplodontia; species Aplodontia rufa. The sequence goes on from PVKS010006210.1 coordinate 66,253, forward strand.
CCATTTTGATTTGATTCTTGCGCAAGGAGAAAGATATGGGTCTAATTTTAACTTTCTGCAAGTGACTCTCCAGTTTGTCCAGCACCATTTGTTGAAGAGGCTGTCTCTCCTCCATGTAATATTTTGTCCCCCTTTGTCAAAAATCAAATGTTTAAAGATTTGAGGGTTTGTTTCAGGGTCTTCTATTCTATTCCATTGGTCTTCTTTCCTATCTTGATACCAGTACCATGCTGTCTTTGTTATTACAGCTCTATAGGATAGTTTTAGATCTGGTATGGCAAAACCGCCTGTTTCGTCTTTCTTGCTTAGTAATGTTTTGGCAATTCTAGGTTTCTTATTGTTCCAAATAAATTTGAGAATTTCTTTTTCTATGTCTGTAAAGAATGACATAGGTATCTTAATAGGGATTGCATTAAATCTATATAGAGCTTTTGATAGAATGGTCATTTTTATTATACTAATTGTGCCTAACCAAGATCATGGAACATCATTGATCAGGCCAATGAATACATGAGAAAATGCTCTAAATCACTAGTAATCAGAGAAATGCAAATGAAAACTACATTAAGATATCACCTCACACAAGTCAGATTGGCAAAAATGAAGAAAATAAACAATAATAGATGCTGGAAGGGTTGTGGAGAGATAGGCACACTAGCACACTGTTGGTGGAGCTGCAGACTGGTACAACCCCTCTGGAAAGCAATGTGGAGAATCCTCAAAAAACTAGGAATGAGCCCACCATATGATCCTGCTATTCCTCTTCTGGGCATTTTTCCAGGGGATTTAGAATCAACACATTACAGTGACACAGCAAAATCGATGTTCATAAGCAGCTCAGTTTACAATAGCTAAATTATAGAAATTCATTCACTGGATGAATGGATCCAAAAGCTGTGGTACATATATACCATGGAGTTTTACTCAGCAATTAGAAACAATGATATTGCAGCCTTTGAAGGTAAATGAATGACTGTGGAAGAAATTATGCTGAGTGAAATCAGCATAACCCAGAGAACCAAGGGTCGAATGTCTTCATTCATCTGTGGAGGCTGGAGCTAGACACTGGCCATTGAGAAAGGAGGTCTGTTATCATGTTTTAAATCCAGATAAGGTGTAATGTTATACAACTTAAGGCATTTGTAGTGATGTATTGGGAACAGGGGGAGGTATAAGGGTGGGTAATTTGGGGGACCTCTTGGAGGTAAATCTAATTTTCAGAATTTGTATATATATTGTATTATTTCATTAGAAGCTTGTTTGATTGTTCAAAAAATAAATTTCTGAATACAATTAAAAATATGCCAGAGGATTATCAATTTTCCACCATGTCTCCCCACGGTAGACAAAAAAAAAAAAAAAAATACAATTGTTCTCACAGTATTTTTCCTACTTTTTTACTGAATAGGATGCTTTTTAAAGCTTACATTTCTCGTTGGACACTTTAAGTGACTGATGAGACAAAAGAAAAAAAAGCCAAGATAAAATGACAGTATAGACACTCCTCAAATCCTATAATGAACTCCACAGGGCATCCAATTTTGATGTATTAGGATTTTTTTATAATGAGTACATTGTTGGAAATCACATTTTCTATCTGCAGGAGCTGGAGATGAAACTGAGCTGACATCTTACCTCTTTGTAGTTAATTAGCAAGAGAAGAGTAGTGTTTTGAATCTTCTGTGGGAAGGGGAGTTCTATTCACCCACCCTCTTCCCTCTTCTCCCTTCAGACACCTGGATCTTTTTGTGTGCTCTTTGATTTGGCTTAGCGGTTTGGACGAGTCTGGTTGGCAGGGGAAAGATGAGGGGCGTTGAAGAATGGTTATTATTTAATGAAAAAAAATCAACTGTAGCTCACTTCTCTCCTCATCTGCCTTGTAGGAGAAATAAAATACATCAGGTCTTATTTGAAAGAACAGTTCCTTGCCTGATCCCATGCTATAGGTAGTACCCATGGGACAAGAGATGTTTGTTGTCACCTTAATAACATTTGTCCCTGTTGAATCCCCAACACTTGGCACAGTGCGTGGAACTTAGCAGGCATTCAATAAATTCTCATAGGTCAATCAAAGCACCCTGTTGGCCCATACCGTGAACTGCTGTTAGGGCCTTCGCTGGGTGTAATATCTTCCTCTGGGTGGTAGCTGGGCCCATCCAGGGCATGTAGTGAGGTTTATGTGGACTTCAGAGGGGAGCACAGCGCCTGTGTGATTCAACTGGGCCTGGTTGTCATGCAGGTGAGTGGTGCTGGGGTCCACGTGGAACCAGGACACCTGTCCAGAGTGAGAGGTGAGGAAATGAGTTCCGCAAGTCCTCCCATCCTGATGCGTTGATGGATAGCCTATTTGTGCCCAGGCTGGGGACTGTGGAGAAGAGCTGCTGTCAGACTCCTTCCCTCTGTAGTCTCACTGTGGGGGGACTAAGCAGGCATTTCCCTGCAGGGGGCAAGGATCATGGGAGGCTGAGCAGGGGGGGTTGAAGGGAACTTCTTTGAGTCCCCTCTGTGTGCCAGCTCCTGGACCCTGCCTAGCACCATTTCCCCTCTAACAGCCACCTCATGAGTGACCTCAGGCACGTGACTCCACGGAGGACCCTGACTCTGAACAATGCCAGTCCCATCAAATCACAGGAACTGTGCTTTCCTCTGGCACATCACCTCTTCTGAAGGTTCCAGACTCAGGAGGCTTCCTGGAGGAGGCAGAGCCTCATGGGGCCTTGGGAGCAGGGAAGGTCCTGGGTTGCAGTTGGCTGGAGGGAGGTGCCATGGGACATAGGAGTGTGGTGCAGGTGGAGAGGAGCCCACATCAGGGAGGGTGTGGGGACACCAGGCAGGCACTACTTCTGTGCTGGAGAGTCCTGGTGCCTGGTGAGGGCTCCTGCTGCCCCTGGACAGAGGCAGTAGGTGGGGAGCACTTTGGACTCTCATTCTGGGTCCCCGGGTCCCTGGGAGCTCTCAGCCTTGGATTTCCTGGCTGTGAAGTGGATGTCATAGTGTTCGTCTTGGCAGCCTCTAGGGTGGCTGTGTGTGGATCCAAAAGCATTCAGCACCCGAGGCAGGAGCTGATGGGCAGCTGGGACTCTTGCAGTGAGGGGACACAGGCCACCTGCAACAGGGATCTTTGTCCTCACATTCCTCTTGCTGGGATTCCCTGCCCTCTCCTCCACCCATCCCTGACTTGTCCATGCCCCTCTGCATGTCTCCCATGCCCTCATATCTGTGTGACCTGCGCATAGGCACCTGTGCTATCCTCTCATTCTGTGTCTCCAGGGCCTTCCAGTCCAGCCCTCCCTCAGTTAACACTTGTTTGGCTTCAGGCAGGTCCCTTTACTTCTGCGTCTCAATTCCTCTTCTAAAACCCAGGGTTGTGTGAGGGTCAACTTGGTAAGTGGTGTCAGGATCTTAGGACAGCTCCCAATGTTGGTAGATGCCCCGTGGTTGCTAGCCACACTGTTACTCCTCCCCAGGACCAGTCTCGCTGAGGACGGAGAGGGGTGCTCATGGCGACAGAAGATATCCTCCTTCCTCTGTTTTCTCCTGGTTTTCCCTCTGCTCCCACTCTCCCTCCCCCTCTCCAGCCTCCCTTCCCATCTCCTTAAGGCCTTGGGGGCTCCCTGTGCCCCTGACCATTTAGTGCATTGGGGTGCAGGGGAGCAGGGTTGAGGGCTGGCAGCTTAAGAAGTCCATAGACTCTTAGTGGTTTCAACCCTGCACTACTAAGAATACCCAAAGCGTTATGAGCTCACAGTAGTCAATACTAAGAATGCGATTATTAAAAACTAATGTTGAGCTGGGCATGGTGCTGCACGCCTACAGGGGGATCACAAGTTCAAGATCAGCCTCAGTGAGACCCTGTCTCAAAAATAAATAAATAAATAAGCAAGCTGAAGATGTAAATTAGTCCTGGTTTCAATCCCAGGACCAAAAATATTTTCTAAGAAGCCAATGTTGGTGGAGTGTGGCATCTCATACTGCCCCCAGTGCTTGCATGGATTATTGAACTCACTCTGCATTAAGTAGTACAGGGTCCTTATTTGCAGAAGAGGGAAGCCCAGAGAGGGAAGAGCTTTGCCTAGGCCACATGCACCTCCTTGGTCTGGGTGGCGCAGGCAGCCTGGGCTTCCAACTCACCCGGGATACTTTGTCTCTGGAAGAACGGCCCGTCCTCAAGGCCTTGGTGTTCAGTCACCTTCCTCTGGGCCTGTGGGCTCAGACAGCAGAGGAGATGCTTGGGGAGGACACCACCCTTCCCCATCTGTCCTTCTGAGATATTTTGGTACGAAGGCGCTGAAGCACCTGGGACGCTGCTGTGAATTGTTCAGCAGCAGCTTGCCATCACACCCAGCACGCTGTTTGCACGATAATGTGAAGACACCGCTCGAAATATTTTTAAGATATGGCCTTTTATCTCTGGAAGCACAAGACAGTATTTACAGATCAGCCTCTGGAATGAAATGAGCCTGTCCCGTTGGCTGGTTCCTGTGCAGCGCTGGCATTTCCATAAGTGGTTCAAGTCCCTTAATCCTTTTGATCATTTGCACTGTGTATTTTTACACAGTTTCTTTTGCTTTGGAGAAATAAAGTAAAGAAACTTAAAGGTGAGTCTGGCAAGGGCATCTCTGCACTGTTTGTCAATGCAAATGGATCTTGAATTTGAATGATCGTGGTTTCTGTTAAACAACCTGCTTCTTTAAACCTTTCCACAAATAGTGTCTGGGCGTTCATGTCTGCTTGGTGGCTGGTAAGTGGAAATCTTTCCTGACCACGTGTTGCCATTGCAGAACAAGAGCCTAATCCTGGAAAATATTCTTGGATAACTTGGGTGTCAGCTACCACCCAGCTGTGATTCCTCGCTGGGGCCACTGACCATGTGACGTTTACTGGTGCTTAGTGACTCAAGGTTCTTCCATCCCACAGGGGTTTGGGGTCACGCAGTGGGCCCAACCTTCATCTTGGCTTGAAACCTGGTTGGCTTGTGACTGTATCTGCCACTTACCGACTGTGCGGTGTGGAGGAAACTTATAGCCAGACCTGGTCTCCTCACCTGTAACGGGGAATTGCATTTTTCTTGCACACTTGTTGTAAACAACACGTGCCTCCCCCTCCAGCATCATGGCAGCATTATTCACAGTGGCTGAATGGTGGAAGCACCCCAGGTGTGCATCGATGGATGAGTGGATGAGCTGCATACAACACACACGCACGCACACACGCACACACAGATGCGCACTGAAATATTGTTGGAAGGTGATACAAACATATGGATCATCGTGCCAAATGAAATCAGCCCGTCACAGAAAGACGAATACCACAGGATTCTGCGTCCATGAGGTGCCTGGAATAGAAAAACTCACAGAGACAGGAAGTAGAATGGAGGTGCGATGGCCAGGAGAGGGGCATTGGGCATTGATGTTTATGGTTTTGTAAGACGAGGAGTCCTGGACATGGGGTGATGGCTGCACCACAGTGAATTATTCAAACCCCCCAACGCACCTGGAAGTGGTTTGTCATGTGGTGGGCGTCATGTTGTGTGCTTCTTCACAGCAGTGGAAGGTAGGGGAAGCTTGCATGAGCACTGAGGGGCATCATGGGCCAAGGTGACAGGCCATTGGTGTTCAAGCGCTGGCAGCCTTTGCTGCCGGGTGGACCCATGTCTTGATGGTGACGCCGGGCTTCCTCCTCGTTGTATTCCTTACTGTTCTCGCTTCGTGAGGGTGGTGTGGATGTTTTTGAGTGCTCTTCCTTGTTGGTTCATTATTTAGGGCTGTGCCTCTGAGGACACTTTCCTGGATCCCTGGATCAAGGCAAATACGCACCTTTGTGCTGGTTCCCATGTGCCACGGGTTGTCAGAAAGCTTTAGTAACATCTCCCTGTCACTGTCCAGAAAGTGCCCCAGAAAGTGTGTCCTCAACAGCACTGGCGCACTGTTTAGGGGACATGTGAACGGTGGTAAGAGGGAGTGTGCTCTTACTCAATCACTGAGCATGTGGAGCATTTAGCATATCTGACTCACGTTCATTTCTCCCTATGTGAGTAGCCTACTTACATCTTTTGCTTATATTTCAGTGCTTTGCATACCTAATACACCTGTCATATTTAGAACATACTGTTATCATTTTTATATTCAGAATCTTCATGCTTATGTAGCTAAAGCACTCATTTAACATTTCAAATGACACAGTAAGATTTTAAAGTAGATCGGAAGTGGTTTTATCATAACATGCTTATTATACTTTCTGTATCTTCTTCCTAAGCTCATAAAATGTGCTTAGATGCTAACTTAAATGACTAAAGTACATGAATTAAATTTATATGCACTGACCATGTAATAATAGAGCATCAACATAGTAATCAGTTATAACTTAATGTAAAAAGGGCATGAAAACATTAGAGCAAAGAAGAAATGAAATTTACTAATAAACATGAAATTTATTTTTAACTCACTAATAATTAAATTCCTTATATTTGAAGCAATAGAATACTACCAGCTATAAATTGCTGAGGAGTAAAAGCATTGTAACAGCAAATGAACCTGACCCTCGAACATGCTGCCAATGAGGAAAGGAAATTGGGTCAACTTTACTGAAAAGCAGTTTGTCACTAGGCATCAAGACATCTAAAAATGTTTAGAAATGCTGATTTAGAAATTCCACTTATGTAGCAATGGCTTGTGGCAGCCTCAGAAGTGTGGAAAAATGCTTACATTCAGGGATAAAAATAGGATTCAGTCTGAATGCCCAGTGACAGGAATGATTGACTAAGTAATGGGACAGCCACCTGATGCAGGGTGATGTGGGGAAGTACTCACAATATACCGGGAAATGGGGAAAGCCTGCTGTAATAGTAGAATCAAAGAAACCGTGTGAATGTGTGCTCAGGCGTGTGCGTGGCAAGGGTGCATGTGTGGCAGGAGTGTGCCAGGTTTTAATTTATCTTTTTATGCTTCTGCCACATTTTCTAAGCTTCATCTCACTTGTAAATACCGCTTCCACATTCAGGAAGAAATTGTATATTAAAAATTAAAGATAATGAATAGATTTCTTTCCTTCTCTGCACTTGTGTTCCCAGAGTTCACCTTGCTTTTGCCCCCCTGTGAGGTGTTTGGTCAAACCTTGGACAAGAACTCAGAGGGTGTTTTCCCAGGTTATGGCACAGAAATTCGCTGGCTTTGTGGCCTCAGGCCAATCGACCATACTTTTATCTGTGCTTTCTGGTTTGTGAAATGAGAATGTCTACCTTCTTTGCTGCTGGCATTGGCCAGTTTTGAGAATGAAAGTGGGGAAAAGCAATTTGCAGGAGAACACCTAAGATGTGAGTCCAGGGCGTCCCCGACCACCCCTGCTTGACAGGTTGCTGGAAGGACATCAGAGCTGAGAGCTGTTCCGCTCATGCCTAGGATTCATTTGCAAGGGCGAATATGGCCCAGACTCAGCTGGAGCAGTGTCTGGGCTTCCGAGTGCGCTGTCCCCCTCTCCTGGCATCCAGGTGTGACGGCATGCAGAAAGCTCCGTCCACCTTGCTGAGGCTTGGGTGTGCAGCGTTCTCGTGGAGGCTCCTCCGGTGCAGGCAGGCTGGGGGCTGTGTGCCCACGGGGTTCACTCCGGCTCTGGCTGGACTAACAACACATCCCCAGAGCCTCACCCCATTCAGTGGCTCCAAGCCTGTCGGGTACAGCTGGCCCCATCCTCAAATCTAGAGTGGATGTGACACAAGTCATCTCCCAGTAGCTAAGGCCAAACCTCTGCCTGGGCAAGGCCAAATTCCTCATTATAATAAGGCAGCTGAAGAGAGAGAACAAATCTAGACACAGAGATGACGATAGCAGGGAGGGCCTGTTCTTGCCCGGGTTGTAGACTGTCCAGTAGGAGGGGACCTGGACTCTTGCTTGCAAGTGGTCTGCACTTGCCTGATCCCTAGAACCTTTGGACCAACTCTGAGAATAAGCCTGCACCCAGTGGGTCCTGCAAAGAGACACGTGATCGTTTACCACAGAGAGGAACTGAGAAAACACCACCCAGCTGAGTATTTGAATCTAACTCTTGCCCCAGTGTTAATAGCAAATACGTCTGTGCATTAACGAATTTACCTAGTGGGATGAATCCTCAGCCTGTTTTTTTTTTGTTTTTTGGTTTTTGGTTTTGTTTTTTGTTTTTTACAGGTTTCTTTATTGGGCACCTCCCTGCTCTGGAGTTGGGCTAATAGCATGGGGCGAGGGTGAAAATCAATTTTCTCAGGTGTATCTATAGAATTTCATAAGAGTGAGATCAGAAAAATGAAGATCTATGATCATCTCTCATGGGCTTCAAAATTATAGGAGAGCACAGTGAAGAAGTCATGGTTCCAGGGATCTTGCTGGAGTACAGCCGTGTGCTCCCCTGGGAAAAGAGCCAGGCACAGAGGCTGAGGATGAGACGGCTCAAGCCCACTGGTGCTCCTGCCTTTCCTTCAGAAGGAATCACCTCAGCTTCTGTCTGTTGGTTTCTTGAGAACAAATAATTTTCAAGAAACGGATGTTGTCAGTAAATTTTGACTATACGTTCCGTTTCTTTCCAGGGAAAACCGACCATGCAGAAGTCGTCCGGGTTGTATACCAGCCGGAACACATCAGCTTTGAGGAGCTGCTCAAGGTCTTCTGGGAGAATCACGACCCGACCCAAGGTAGAGTGATGAGTGAGCCAGTATTTAATTATCTTACTAATTACAGCTGGGATAATTAGTGTTTGAGCTGCATGGAAGAGATGAACCTTGAAATCACACAGGAGCGCGAGAATATGATTGCAGACATTTATTGACGGAGAAGAGGAGGGGCTGGGGAGAGAAAGGGTGCGAGAATAAAGGCGCAGCCACATTCGGCGCCCCTCCCCCCTTACAGCTGTCAGGGGTGGGAAAATTCCCACAGAGAAAGACACCAGACAATGGAGATCCGTTCACCTTTGATTACTGCATTATTCCTCCTTAATGCAGTCTTTTGTCTACAAAATTAAAGTGTCTTTCCAGCAGCTCCAAAGTTTTCCTGATTTATGCTCCCTTTATTTCTCCAAGTTTCGCCTTTCTCGTCTTTTGACGTTATCAGATTTGTTCTCTAAGCAAATGTCTGGGGTGATTACAAAAAGAAGACTGTAAAGGTAAAATGATGTATTCAGTAGGTCCACAATACTGGGTTGTTTAAATATTTCATTTATCTTCCTTGGGATGTTACGTAGAAATAGTAATATATCTAGACCATAAATAGCAATGGCCAGAAATTTGATTTGAATGCACACACAGAAAGTCCCCTGTTGGCAGATAGCATTGTGACACTCAGGAAGCTCTGCCAGTGTGAAGCTCTGATGTCAGGAAGCTTGAACTGCAGGGTGCATGCAGGGGTGTGAGTGCTCAAGCCCCCCTCCTTCAGCACTCTGTCCACCTGACAGATGACTTCCGACTTCCGGATCAGGGGTTTGTGTCATGCGTAGGCTTTGTTCACGGCTTCCCCAGGGCTCGATGTGTTTTTTCCAGATGTGTGCTGTGCTTGAGGTGGAATCTTAACAAGACCCCAGCAGCACAGGTTGTCTGGTCCCGAGTGCTGCTTCTGAGAACTGTCCAGCGCCAGGGTGATTTACAAGAGGGCAAAGGTCAGAGCAAAGGCAAATCTGGCGGAGTGATAGCTCAAGCTGGGTCAGACGGTCTGGGCTGATGGTTGATACCCCCGGTGGCTCAAGGCCAGAGGTTTGGGCTAGGAAGGAGGCTGGGGCAGGTTATCATGACAACATTCTCTGTTTGACATGGTGGTGGGTCCCTGGTGGGACGGTGACGAGGTATGGGGCAGGGTAGACTGAGCACTGCCAGGATAAGGGCACTTCAATCAGGAGGGACAGGTGTGACCCCACTTTGGAGCACTGGACCATTTCAGCACATGAGGACGGTAGGCCTGTAGGGCTTGGGCAGGAGGCTCAGACTGTTGTGAGTCTCCATCAGATGGGGTAGATGTTCAGCTATTTGGCTAGCAGAGCCCCAGGTCTGGGCAGGATTCTCAGAGCTCCAAAATTACCAGTGGAGGCTCACCTGAGGACAAACCCAAAGCCACGGAGCAGACAAACTCCCTGCAGGCCAGGTCCGTGTCCTATGACCTGTGACCTGGCTGAGCATAATGCCAGGTCTTGGTTGAATTTCCTCAGACTTAAGGTCTGCAGAATTCCAGACAGGGGGAATTCAATGACAGACTTCCCTGCCCTCATCTTTTACCTTTTCTTGGGGGGCGGGGGATGACCAAGGATTGAACCCAGGGGCGTTTAACCACTGAGCCACATCCCTAGTCCTTTTTATTTTTATTTTGAATCTAGGTCTCAGTATGTTGCTTAGTGCCCCACTAAGTTGCTGAGGCTGGCCTTGAACTTGCAGTCCTCCTGCTTCAGCCTCCTGAGTCACTGGGACTACAGGAGTGCGCCACCACACCCAGCTAGTGTCTTAGCTTCTTACCCACTTTATTGAGTCCTTGTCAGTGCCAGCAGGCAATAGGTTGCTAGTCCTGGCCTCTGAGCCCTAGGGGGAGTTCTCCCTTTACAAGAACCTCCTGTCCTCCCTGCCCAGCAAATCCTCTTTGCTGCAGCTGCATCCAGTCTTCATCCATCCACCTCTTTGAAGACCTGAGCTTTCTGCCCATGTTTATTTACTAGGGCCCCTGAGACCAAGTGGCACAGACGGATGGCTTCACCAACAGACGCTTATTTCTCACAGTTCCTTGAGACTGGGAGTCCAAGGTCATGGTGCCTGCAGGCTCTACTCCTGAAGCCTCCCTTTTTGCGTACAGACAGCCATCCTCTTGCCAGTGGCTTCACGCAGCCTTCCCTTTGTGTCTCTGCTTAACCTCTTCCGGTAAGGACGCTAGCCACTGGATTAGGGCCCACCCTAGTGATCTCATTTTACTGTTTTAAAAATATTAGCAAACTGCACATATAGCCCCATTGGCAGGACTGTGGTTTATACAGTGGCTCAATGGTTACTGCGCTTGCCCAGCTTGCGCAAGTACATGGGTTCAAAGCCCAGCACCCACGTATACAACTAAGAATCAGAGCAACAAAAGCCATGTGAAAAACTCAATAAAAATTGATTGTCTCTGTCTGTGTCTGTCTCCCCCCCCCTCTTTTTCTCTCTTTAAAAAAAAAAAAATCAGGCCTTCTTGGTGTAGATTAAACAAACTCCTGCCTATTCTTCCCTGCTACAAGGCGGTAAGGCAGCTGTCACCACATCTGCCCTACAGATAGGGCAAAGTCTCAGGCATAACCTGCCTTTTTGAAGGGAGTGAAGCCAGGAAGAGACACTCCGAAGTGCAAGTATCTTAAGATGTAGGGGGGGCCAGAGATCTGCCCTTCCGCAGCCACCATGAATGAGTTCAGCGCGCCAGTCAGGCTCAGCTTCAGTGCAGTAGCAGATCCATCACATCACTGTGTTTGGTCAGTAAAAAAACAGGATTTTACCTTAATTGGGAAGTTATCACAAAACCTGTGCTTTTGCCAAAATGTTAAATGCCACTGTAAAGCTAATATGTTCTGTCTGGCTTTCCCCCCATCTTGCTCATGGGACAAATGGAGTTCCCTGTGCTCCTGGAGCCTGGTCCCCAGTCTTAGCCACATGGTCCCCAGTTGCCTGCAGTGCCCAGGCAGCGTGTCAGAGCCTGAGATGTAGGAGATTTGGGCTCTCATCTGTGGAGAAGGACTAATGATATCTATGCCCACTTTGTAGGCTGTCATAAGAACTAAATAAAATAATGTAAAAATGATAAGGTCCCATGCAAATGCCAGATATTGTGGTTATGCTTTCTCAGCACAACACCACCATTTCACCAGACCTAAAGCTTTACTTCTATATTCGCATTGCCCTTGACTTCTTTCTACGGAAGAAGTCCACAGCACCACACACACGTGTACTAAGAGTGACTTTTCCACTCACAGAGATTCGTTGGCTCCTTGAGTTAGTGGAAGAGTGTGGCCTTGCTCTCGTTGTGCATCTGTGATGCTGCTGGAGCTGCTGCTGGTGACCCTGTGGGACCCTTCCTCAGAACTCCCGACGTTCACAGAGTCAGATGCCAGCCTTGCACTCCTGGTCTGCAGCCTTCTACCTGGCACACTCTGTGCCCGGATGATGCAGTTAGGCCCTCCTGTTCCTGCACAGGAGCCAGGCACAGACTGTGTGCCTCAGCCCAAGCCACGGGGCACAAAGCAGGGACTTCAGCTTTGTCCAACTTCACCCCATGAATCTGGCTTCTTGACTTCAAGCCATTTTGTGCTCCTCCATTCTGGGACCAGGGAAGGTGGCATTTGTTAATCACCTCTTTGGGGCCAGTCTTAGTGATGGCTGTTTTAGACTTCACATTTCGTTCAATCCTGACTGTAGCCCTATGAAGTACGGTCCTTGTCTCATCTAACAGAGGAGGATAGTTGAAGTCCCGAAGGACTCACCTTGCTCGATATTGATGGCATTGTTTGGCCCCCTACTCTGCCTGAATCTCAGGGCTGTTTTCGTCTCTGGTTTTGATGGTTCAGGAGGGCCTTTGCAAAGGATGGACATGTTCGTGGGTCCCCCACGTGGTAGAAGCTGTGTCTTTAGTATCATTTTTAAAGAAAACACAGTAAAGAGCAAGTCTGAGTTTAATTCCACTCTAAATTGAATGCCTGCAACTGGCCACTGCAGCCTCCCCTAGCTCTCCAAGGCGAATGCCTGTCCACACGGTGCGTCCCAGCCTGAGTTGCACCTGCTCCCAGCAGATCCGTGGGCCTCCTGAGGTCGCCTTCCCCAGGGGAACTGTGGCCAGGAATACTCAAGCTGCTGCTTTAAGAGCAACAGCCTGGCCACAGAGGGCTCTGGCTGAGACTGCTGGTTGATGCATGTCAGTTTCCCCTCTTGGTAGTTTTGGAATTGCAGACCGACCTGTACAGACTCAATCTCCAGGCTGAGAGCTGGGTAGGGCATGCGTCAAAACTGCGACAGGAGTGCACTGCTGGTTCCTAGAGGAGGGAGCCTCCTTCCTCCTCCCATGGTGTGTGGCTGTGGCATAGCACCACTGAGCACCACAGGGGCCAGACTTGAGGGTCCAGAGTCACCATCCAAGGCTGGGCGCTGCTGGCAAGAATCATCTCAGGATGATGATTCTCAGGTTATTTTGGTTCATTTTCAGCCTTTTTAGAATATGGCTTTAGCCATATTCTAACTAACATAGCCTTCAACTATAAACTGATGGTGAACGTGTGTCACCCTCAGAAATCTGAATTCAAACACTCCCCTGATTAAATGCCTCCTCCTGTGAGGAGAGTATGGGCTTGGGTTAGCAGAGCCATGGTGTTGAGCCAGCCTAGCATGCCCCTCCCGCGAGTTTACGTGTCATTTCTCCCTTCTCCTGTGACCCCTGGGCCTCCAGTGGCCTCTTGAGGGCCCTTTCCCGGTCTATTCTCCACAATGACCTGAAAGACATAAAGTAAGTCCCTCTCCTGCTAGAAGGCCTGTGCTGGCTGCCCAGTTGCTGTGGGACAGTTTACAGACTCTAAGGCATGGCCTGGGATTAATGGGGGTCACCTAATTCTCCAACCCCAGCTCAGGCCACAGCGCCGGGCTCCTCCTCACTGCATCTCAGTTCCTGGGGCCCTTTTTGTTCGTCTGTAAAAGACACAAGTGCCTTCTTGC
>PVKS010006211.1:0-79908 GCA_004027875.1 Aplodontia rufa
AAAAAAAAAGAAAGAAACAAAGAATCCCTGGACTCAACGGAAGGCGGAAGTGATGAGTTTCTCCTGTGTCCCAGTGATTATGACATTTATTGTTGCTTTGATTTTAGTGGCTGAAATAAATAAACATTCCAAGTTGGAAGTAACTCTCCTTCAGAGGTGCCTCTGCTTGCCTCTTAAGCAACCCTGAAGATCAGCTCGTTGCTAACCTGATGTTCACTTTATTCTCCACTTGTTTTTTTGAAATGGAAACTGGATTTTATATGAATGATATTGTGTTCAGTGTTCCTTGTAGCTAGAAGAAAAATTAGCAAATTGTGTTAAGAATTTGCTCGGTGAGATTTCCAGCAAAGCTCCTTGAGAAGGGAGCAGATATGCACTTTCTTTTGTTCTCATTTTTCCTGCTACATGGCTGGATGTGGATGTGACTACTAGAGCCCCTGCCAACAGTCATCTGAAACCATGAGGCAATGCTGAAGATGGAAACTGTGTGCTATAAGATGATGGAGCCTGCAGATAGAAGGAGCCTGATACTGTGGCCCGGCCATATATCCTGGGTTACCTTGCTCTGGATAGGCATTGTTCATATGAGGACGAAGCAGATGTATTTAGTCCCTGTTTTATTTCCAGACCCTGCTACCAGCCATCAAATGCAGTTTCTAACTGATACGGATGTTTTGCCCCAGTGAGTAGCTTCCTTGTTTCTTTGTAGCTAGCTCCTGGAAACTCCATCTGTTGGTCTGTGCTGATTCACAAGCCCCTACAAGAGCAAAGTTGGACTCAGCTTCTGCTAATGAGCAGAGGAATTGCTTGTGAACACAATGCTGGGATTATAAGGTACTGGCAGCCATGCCAGAATAATAAGGTCAGATGGAAAATCATACCAATAAATATCTTCAGTGGATGTCCTGTCCCACTTCAGAGTCCTCCAAATACTGTAACCCAGGTCTACAGTTAATGTGGTAGGACTGTAGTCTCTTCCCCAGAGCCATCCTTTCTGTCTGAGGGGGAGGGATGATGAGGGTCTTGGGTACCACTCCAAATTTTTCTGTGTCACTATTCAATAGGAGCCCATATTTGTTCCAACTGATAATTGAAACCCCTGTTTGAGTTTCTTTATGCTAGCTATTTCATCTATAATATCAAAGATAGTATCTGTAATTGGCTTGGCTAATCTCATCTGCATTTGGCTGTTACCCTGTGCTGGAGGAGGCTCAGAAGACACGGGATTTTTCCTGGGCTCACTGTCTTTGTTTTGCAGAAGCATCCTCTTGACCATTTTTCCCTGGGCTTCGTAGTTGTACCCATGTGACAAAATGTTGAGGATCAATTCCAGGGAAAGATTTCAGAGAGATTCTTATAATCCCTAACTTGCAATTGCTCACAGAAGTAGTTAATATTTCAGTAATAATTTGGCACATTTTTGGGATTCAAATAAAAAGGACAGATTTGAGGGAGGATGCCTGGGGAAGCCTCTTATTCTCTGCTGGTCCACCTCTTATGGGTAGGTTTGGTGATCATGGGCCAAATCTGAGCATGTTTATCAAAGGCAGCTGTTATTACCAGTTAAATCTAATTCAGAAATTAGGATGGCAATGTCAGCCCTGATCACATAACTATATACCCCTTGCCAACAACCAACATTGCCTGACTTTTAAAGTCAATGAAGAGTTGCAGGAAGGAAAGGGTAAAGTTCTAGGAGCCTAGCAGCACAGGGAAGATTTTTATTTTCATTTCAAACCAATTGCTTATATAATATATACATTTGATCAAGTTTATTGTTTGTTTGCATAATTTTCCACCTAATATCAGAAATAAAAACAGCTCCCATGGGCACTTAAGATGAAACAAAGTTAAGTTTCAAGACTTTTGGAAAATTAACACCTTGAATTGCATTTTCTTCATCTATGAAATTAGGGGGTGTTCTGAAGAATAGAGGAGATAACCTCTAAGAATCCAAGCACACAGAAGGTGTTCAATGAACGTGAGTCCATTTCCTTATCTGATCAATAAAAAGATACAATATCTAATGCAAAGAAGAGAAAGAGGAGGAGGAGGAGGAGTGGTAGAAGAAATAATAATGGTGGCAACATTGCCCTCACTTAAGTAAGTTTTCAGTCATTTGTCTGATATTATGGTGAGTTTGGTGGCCTGACCACATATTTTTTAACGTAATCCTATTTATCTCACATATCTTAAGAGGTTCTTACAAGGTGGCCTGGTTAGGTGGGCGAGGTTGCTAGTCATGGCAGGGAATAAATAAATATCTGCTGTCTAGTGATCTGAAAACAATTTTACAAGACTGCTCTGGGAGAAGGAATTTCTTTCTTTTATAGCAACTTGTAGTTAAATACACAAAGGGTATGGCCAGGAGAAGAAAAGAGTTCATGGAGAGAAAATATTTTCTTACTTTTGAAGCTTTTTCTCAATATCCATGACCTGAACTTAAACTGAAGAGTTTCCTACCATTTTGCTCAAACGTTATATAAAACAAACACAAAATTTCAGGGAAGCCTGCAATAGTACTTTTTAAATTTCCTTTCTTTTCAAAAGATTCAGATACATGAATGGAATAAATGTAGCTAAGGAAAAAAGTTAATTTACCTGACGTCAATCAGATGCTATAGGCTCCACATGTTATTATGACTTTTTACAAGCCTTAAGTTACTATATAAGGTAAAGTTGTCTAGTGCATTACGAGCCAATAGAAATGTTTTGTGTATGTTGTATATGTAAGTTTACATTTTCTAGCAAGTACACTAAAAAAGAAAATAGGTGAATTTGACTTTAGTATATTTTATTAACTGGATATATATCCCAAGTATTATCATGATCAGCATGAAAAAAATCAGCAGGATATTTTATATTGTTTTAGAGCAGATCTCCATTTGGACCAGCTGACATTACAGCGACACAGCAAAATTCATGTTCATAGCAGCTCAATTTACAATTGCTAAATTATAGAACCAACCCAGATGCCCCTCACTAGATGAATGGATCCAAAAACTGTGGTATATATATATACCATGGAGTTCTACTCAGCTGTTAGAAACAATGATATTGGATCCATTGAAGGTAAATGGATGACACTGGAAGAAATCATGCTGAGCGAAGTTAAGACAAACCCAGAGAGTCAAGGGCCAAATGGTTTCCTTCATGTGTGGAGGCTGGAGCTAAACCCAGGCTTGGGAGTAAAGTAGACCAGCTCATGTATTAGATCCATAAAACAAAAATGCAAAATGTTAATATTTATGAGATACAGTTGCAAAATACTTCATAAGATATTTGAACAAGCTATGGTGCATACCTGTATAAAAATGTAAATGCTTAATCCCATTGTCAAATATTTTGAATAATAACAAGGGTTGATAGGAAGGGAGGAGAAGGGGAAATGTTGGAACTGAGATAAAGCAAGGTACATTTCAAGCAGTTGTAAATGTCATTATATATACTATAGCCATATATATAAAAATGTTCTTCATATGTATAAGAATTATGTCACTGTATTTGGGATTTTTGGGAACAATATAGGACCCAGAAGAAAGGCAAGGGATCAGGGGATGGGAGGAGAGAGGTAGAGGGGGGTGTGTGTGTGTGTGATATTGAACAAATTGTATTGCTGATTTGTGTGCAGCTAGGAATATGCAACAACTAATCCCATCATTATGTAAAACTATAATGCGCATGCACACACACATGCGCGCACACACACACACACACACACACACACAAAGTTACTTAATAAAAAAGTGGCTGAAGCCACAAGTGCTGGTGGTCACTTTGCTGGATGGGGCAAGTGTGGAGGGGTCTGACTTTCATTTGTTCACTTTCCTTCCTGTCTTAACCAGTGAATGAAGAGCTGATTTTTGATTGTGAGCTTTTAAGAGTGCTAATGCTTCCTAAGACATCCTGGGAGCAGGGCTCGTTAGCTGAAAATATGAAGTACCCCAGTGCGCTTTGATGAACAGTTCAGGGGAGTCCCCCAGGTTTGGCAGGCCATGGGTTCCATGTTTTCTGGACGTCCTCTTCTTCCGACGGGAAGGTTCAAGGCGTCTATTTATTTCACCTGTAGGGGGAGCTCTTGTCCCTTTGCTCTTTGCAATCCTGGCTCTCAGAGGCCTGCGGCTGGGAGTTCTTTCACCTGGGTCTGCGGAGAGTCTGTGTTTGGCTCCGAACCAGCAGTTGCTTTCGCAATCTCCACACGTTATGGCTGCTGAAATGCTAGGACACCAACCGGGTGGCGGCTTGAGTCTTGTGATTCCCAGGCAGTCCGGCGAAATGATAAACAAAAGTCTTTTGTGCAATATTAATAAGCTTTAAGCACTCCCCAGCGAGCCCCTTGTCATCCAAGTAAGTCATGTGTATCAAAAGCCCTTATATGTGAAAGTTTGTTTTCATATCTGGCCAGCGTTGAATGGGAGCCCCTTTGCCATGTTGTAAAACAAACATTTGTTTATTTTGTGAACAGCGCTGGCAGTATGATCCAGGAACCAAGAGGCTGAATGGAGAGACCCCTTTCCAAGGAGGCGCCTTTGAAAACCTTCCTGCCGGACTATTCCAACTGTCAACTGATCTGGAGTTCTGTTTACGTTAAGACAATAACAGTGTTTCCTAAATAAATAAGTCAGAGGCACCCGTGGGCCTTAATGAAACCCGTAAATGGGTTGGGGGTGGGGCAGAGGAAAGGCGTTTTTTTGTGCTGTTCAGGAACAATGATCAGTTCATCTTACCATGTATCCCAGGCCTGTGTTTTTAAGACAGAAGGGGGCCTTTGTGTTAATTGCACTGATAAAAACTCCCCTGGTGGAGCTTCCCCTAGAAGTCTGGGACAAAAGATGTGACATTTAGCCTGTGCGAATGCCACACCACTGCACTGTCAAACATGCATTTTCTAAAGCACAGAAGTATTGGTCAGCCCTCCAAGTTGGTCAGCTGACTTCTCCTGGTGTGTAGAGAAAATAAATAAAAACTGTAAGACTAAACCATCTGCCACTGGGGGTGTCCGTTTTTTTCTTGCTTGCTTTTTCCCCATTTGGGTTGGTTTTAAGCTTCCAGGAATCCATTTCGGTTTCTGAAGGGTCCAAGTTGTTTTCAGGCACAATGGACGCAAATGAAGACCCGGAAGAGCCGGGAGGGACATGCTGACCCAGAAGTTTGGGTTTCAGTGGCTTTTCCTGGGAAGCAGAAATTTCAGCCTGTTACTGGAAATTACACTTTTGAACAACAGACGCATTCTAGATGAAGGCTGACCGCTGAAGATGAGAAATGAGTGGGATTCATTGCTTGCAAATTAAAAAAAAATGATTTTTAAAAATTTTTTTAAATTTTTTTATTTTTACAAAATTATTCTTGTTAAACAATTTGTTCAGTATCTCCCCCACATCCCTCCACCTCCCTCCTAAAAAACATAAATCTATAAACACAATAGTAGTATCTGAAATAGAAACTTCATCATACAAGTATTTTTAATGATAAATATTCCTTAATGTGTTTTATCGCACACACTTATTTTAATATGAGCTTAATTATAACATTCACATAATTTTGTAAGTTTTTTTGACATAGCATTTTCGTGTGCATTTTCCCCAAATTGCCACCTAATTTTATAATTATAATTTTTGGTGAATGTACAATTTTCCAAGTGGATATACCATAATTTGTCTATCAGCCTTCTTGTTCTTGAGAACTTAGAATGTTTGTGATTTCTCACTACAGTAGATAATATTATGATGCACATCTTTATATCACAGTTCTTTCTTAGGGAAATATTAACTGGGATAAATCCCTAAGCTTTGCATTCTTGTGGCATTTTTTGAACACATATCATATACTATTCCAGAGGAATTATTTTTCAGACTGTCACTGTCCAAGCTCCTGGTTACAGTGCTTTCTCTTGACTTTGGTGCCCCTCTTGCTCTTATTTGACCAGCCCAACCCATCCACCTTTAGGGGCTCCCTCAGATACCCCCCACATAAGCATTTTATCTCTTTATGGGGCTGATTCTGGGATGCTGCCAGTTAAAGACAGGCATGAGTATGTCAAATGCAACTTATTTTCAATATTACAGAGTAGAATATTTCAATCTATAATATATGAATTCTCAGTTGGTGTGGCTTAAAAATCTGTAAGATATACTTAGTTTTAGACTAATCTATAATTTATATACCATTTCCTCACTCTCCAATAGCTTGAAAGTGTTAATGTGGTAGATATCTTTTGAGAAGTCTGTCTAGTCCATCAGCCTGACCTCCTTAACCTGTAAGCTATCACTACGCTTGATCACGCGCTCCCGCCCCAGCTATGTGTGATGGGACCCTGTGTGGGCACCAGAAAGAGGCTGAGCCTTGTGTTATGTGGAGGGGGACGGTTGGGGAGGGAGAAGGGGAGAGGATTGAGGAGGTGGAGGAGGAGGGAGTGAGAAAGAGAAAATGGAACAGATCCACAGAGAACAACAAAGTTGAAAGGGAGGGAAATTTTGTTCCTGGGCTCCTAAAGATTTTCTAGTCCTTAAATTCAGTCATTGGGTCATTTCCCAAGTCTAGCTACATATCCCACCTCAGAGTCCTCGCTCCCTTCTTTGTCTCTCTCCTTCATCTTCTCTCTATGCCCTCTTTTTTTTTTTTTTATTGTGTGTGTATGCTGACTTGGTTCCTAATACAGACCATGACAAATGGAATTGGGAATAGAAAACTCTTGGTGATGTGCAAATCCATGTAGCTAAATAATAAAATGATGAGTCTGGATGTTGACAAAGGTTTTTGCTGTTCTCTTCTGCTGGCATGTGCGGCTGTCAGGTTGAAACATGGCATAATTCCATTTATGATACTGAAGCAATGGAATCTTTGAGAAAAACGTTTTTTTTTTCCCCTTTAAATTATTGACACCATAAAAAGTAGCTTATCACAGCTGCTCAAAGTGCTAGATGGTTTGAGTGATCTTACACGACGGCTTTAATTCAAGGCCTTGAGTGACCATATACATCGATTGACCCAAAGGGCAAAATGGACAGAACCCTTCCTCCTGCAACTCTACCTGAAGAAATGTGGTTACCTCTGGCGGCAGAGAAAAATTTTCAGGAGCACAGAAAGCTTTTCGGTGTCCTCTGATAAAATTAAAATAGAGACCCACGAAAACATTAAAGGACCTCATACCTTTTCACCCATATCCTGGAGATTTTTCCCTCCAAAGACAGAGGATGAACAATGAAGAGCTGATGTAAATTAGACTCTTGTCTGAAATGGGCACTCTCCAAAGGTTGGCTACCAGGGACTGGTCTTATATCGTCCTTTCTTCTATTTATGTTTAAATCAGGGAGTAAAAAGGAGAATATCAGAAGGTGAGGAGTGGAGTATCCCCCTTAAAAATCAGAGAAAGCCTTTTGTAATGGCAAACAAAGGACACGAGCTCCACTAATAGGGATAAATTAAAAAACGCACCCTGTCTTGACCTGTGGGGTGGTGGTGTGGTACTAAAAGATCTGACTCTGAGAAAACATCCTTTATCCTCAAATGCCTCCCCTTTCAGGATTGTGGAGATTCCAGGAACATGGTCAGGCATTGATGTTTCAGAAATCCCAGACGGATCCATCCCTGCCAGTGGAGTGATTGTGTGTGTGTGTGTGTGTGTGTGTTTAAATTACAAACAATTGGACTAGCCTTTTATGACTGGGATTGTACAATAAGGAGCAATGGGAAAGCCATCAAATCGTTTTAAATGGGCCTCTCAGTATCTTTCCTGTTTGCTGACGAGCTGGAGTTCATCAGCGGATTGACATATTTCCTAGCATATGTGACCTCAGGCAGTCACTCTCCATTTTTTTCCTGCCAGTGTTTTGTTCATTCATTTAATTAAAGTGTATCGAGTGCCCAGAAAATGCCTGGAACTGGGTTGGACATGATGATCACTACTTAGAGAAGATCCGCTGCTTCTCCATGGACCACCTGATCTGATGTGGTCATAAGGCAGCTGGCCCAGTGTGGGCCCAGGAACCAAGGGGCCAGCTTGCTAAGTACACAGTGCCCAGGCTCAAGTCCCAGGAGGTGCCTGGGAGGAGCTTTCTAAGAAGTATGGGCTTTATCTACGGATGTGGCAAAAGATGAACAAGTACTGTCCCTCAGAAGATCACATCTGGATGGAGTGGTCACCTAAACCACTAAAAAGGATTTGCTGCAGGAATGGGCACGTGGATGCTGGAGAGGGCAAAGAAGTGAAGAGAAATAGGGTAACCATGCTGGGGAGCCCTGGCTGGCAGCAGTGAGAGGTGGAAGACATGAGAAGTTAGTTGGATAGAACTGAGAGGCCTTCAATACCTTAAGGAGCCTGAACTTGAACCAAAGACAGCAGGGTGCCAAGTTTTGAATACTTTGAACTTTTCTATAGGCCCACTTTGACCCCATCCCTAGAAGTTCCAAAAGTGAGCATTACTTTTTCTCTTCCTTCTGATAAAGATCTCTCCCATCCCCATCAGATTCTCGTTTATTTCTCTTTCAACTTTGTAGTCCAACAATATTGAACTTGAACTTTGAATTAAATGCCCAGTTGAGAAGCGGCCCAAGAACTTGATACAGAGGGTGTGGAATCAATTGTTTTCCCATGGTCTTAAGCCCAGGAAAGTGCTCTCACAGGGAGGGCCTTGCAGAACACCCATGTGCAAGGTGTTTGCGTATGTGCATGAGTGCACATGTGTGTGTGGGCAGCAGAGATGGGGTGAGGGAGGCAGATTTCTAAGAACATCTAAGAACAGCAAGATGATGGTAAGCTTGTGTTGAAACGTGATGACAGCTTTTTCCAAACAACTTAGGAAGTTTTCTAGGCAAACATACATACACACATATCCATACACAGTACAACATACACATATAGACACGTATGCATTTATATACATATATATATTCTAGAAAAAATCATAGACGAACAAATACATTTTTTAATCTTCATGAATATATTTATTTTGGGATTTAAGACAGTTATCTGGTCTTTTTTCAGTTAAAGGTCTTCTTAGATATTAAGCTGAGGGGCTGGAGCTGTGGCTAGGGGATTATGGGGCTTGCCTGGCATGCTCGAGGACGCAGGTTCAAACCCCAGCACCACATACACAGTGATGTGTTGGAGCAACAAAAGCCACATGAAAAACTAAATAAAATCAATTCTCTCTCTCTCTCTCTCACTGTCCCTCTCTCTCTTAAAAAAAAAAAAAAGCTGAACCTACAGAGCTCTGTCTTTACTTCCTTTGGATTATCTCTCTCTCAATGTTTTTGAACTAGCCAGCACCTACCTTCTCCTCTGCAGAGATTGCCTATTGTATTGTGAAATGCAGATGGATGGGGGTAGAAGCTGGGGTGAGCAAGTTAGACCAATCTGGGGAAAACGTGGTTTTCCTCTTAATATAGTCCTCATTTTGGAAAATAATGTTCTGATGGGTCCCCAAAGGTGTGCTATCCAAATGCATCAGCTCTGGAGGGACAAATCATGCCCATGAATGCACCCAATTCAGACAGCAAGGTAAACGGCATTTTATTTTTTTACCTCCAGAGCAAAAGTAGGTAGTGATCAGACCTGAGGGACTGCAGTGATATGTGAGATCTCGGTCCCTTGTTCTGACGCTCGGGACTGGCTGGCAGAGCATTGTGAAGACTGTAGTCAAGCTGCAGAGGGCAGTGTGAGACCGTGACTCTGTGAGCTGGGTGGCAAGGACCAGTGCTGTGCCTAATATAGGCCACCTGTGATGTTTCAAGATCAATTATACTAGATGGGAAAACTAGTCTATTGGATTTGCAGTAAATGTATGCTAGTTAGCTTTGCCTCAAAGAACATCTTTCTAGGATTTCTCCCTCTTCCTCAATTTCACGACATTAAAAGTGTTAAGACTGAGTGACCAACTTGTATTCTTTTTGCTTTTCAAGGATGTGGCTGTCTCCTATAATTCCCTGCAATGACAATTGAAATGCTATTTAGAGCTTTATGATGTATTGAAATTTAACTTCACTGAGTGCTAATGTAGCTCTGGGCTGTGGACAGACACTTCTTTGCTAATAATAGTAATAATAATAAACCAGTCACTTTCTAAATCTCTTTTCTGAACTGTGGGAAGTGTGTATAGTGAATTTGCTGCAGAAGCAAGTACTAGTTTTGAGTGCTCAGGGCTTGTGGAAGGGGAGGAGGTTAATGGTCTTGGAGAGAATGGAGAATCTGGCACAAAGGTAAAGTGTGTGCATTGGAATCAGATGGATCTGAGTTCAAACATGTCTCTCCAGTTCACTAGCTACCATCCCATCTCCCGCCTCTAATAATCATCCTAGACTTGCTGGATGAAGGAAGACAATATAAGTGAAATTCTCAGCAGAATGACCCATAGTAGGGAGTATCAAAATATGGTATCATTATTGTCATTCAATTCACAGCTATTTATTGAACACTTTCTAGGGAACTTGACATTGGACAGTGTCATCATGATCCCTATGCTCTAGTGAGTCAGACAGATATTGAACGCTTATTAGGTGAAGGTGGTACTTGAGGGGAAGCATAGCAAAGTGGTAAGGAGCAGATATCCTAGATTTATCCAGCCCTGTTACTTCCAGCTCTATGGCCTTTAGAAAGTCACATGTTTGGGGCTGGAGCAGTGGCTTGGCAGTTATGGCGCTTGCCTGGCATGCGCAAGTAAGCGAATTCAAACCCCAGCACCGCGTACACAACAAAGTGTCTCAGGAATGACACTTTGAAAAACTAAATAAAAATTGCTTCTCTCTTTCTCTCACTGTCCCCTCTTTCTTTAGAAAATAAAAAAAGAAAGTCACATACTCTACTAGTACCAGCCTTAAGGTGCTGCAGATACTAAATGAACTGACCCTTAACAAAATCAAGGAATGATGCCTTGCATGTGGTATCAGCATTAGACAACTGCTCATCACAGTTTGATGAACTTTGGAAGGAAGATGAATAGGACTGTGGGCATGTATACTAGATGGAAGTGAAGTTCATCTAAGTGAAGTTCCACTAAGGTGGGGGCAAGTCACAAAATAAGCTGGGATGGGGAAGGGCTAGATTTATATGTGTTCTTGGGAAATAATCTCCAAGATATAAAGTTAAGGATAAAAAGCAATTGGGTGGACAAATAAGCACAAAACGCCTCATTTAGGTAAAAAAAATCTATCATGTATGTATATCACCTATGTATGTATCTGCCTACCTCCTGATACATTGTAGGCAGGATTTAATAAAAACTTGCTAATATTATTGTCTTGGTGTGGGTGATTGGAAGAATGGCTCATTTCTTGTGGGAACAAAGATGACTCAGAGGCAGAATCAAGAACCCAGTGAGTAGGGTCCAGGAGAAATAGTTTCCCAGAAGTAGTCCTGGGCTCTAATCAAGGAACTGGTGACTGGTACTACGCTGGATTTCAGAAATGCTGTGGCCCAGGGATTGCTGTGTGCCTTGCAATCTGCTTTCTGAGCAGATGTCTATGTGGCCATCCCAGCTGGGCTTTGCCATCGTATGTTGCGTGTGTAGTGTAGTGGGCACGTTAGGGGCCAGGTCATTTGTCTCTTCAGTTCACAGGTCTTCCAAGTCAGCAGGAACTGTGCTTCTTGGAACTGCACCTGACAACCACAAGAAGAGTCTTATTCACACCTTTATCTGATCCAGATGACTGGACTGTGGACCTTGACTCTAAGTTTAATACTGTAATGAGATAAGTGTGGTTGTTGGGAAGGGGTGAGTGTATTTTGTGTTTTGCTGGAATGTAAATGATTTATTGCTTGAGGGCAGACTATTGATACTAAAACAAAAGGTTACACATTCTTTGAAACTGTTCCCATCCAGAGGTGGGTCTCTGTCTCTTTCTCAGTAGTTTGTTGGAACTGGCTTCAAACCAGGATGTGAGAACCAACTCTGCACATCTTGTCCCAGAAACTAGTTTAGTGATGTCCTGTTGCATTGTAAATGGTAACTTTGGAAGATCTCATAACTCAATAAACTAATATTTTCCAATGAGCAAGGGATCCTATTATAAGATTACGTGTGGATGAAAGTTCCATTGAAGCATAAGGGAGACTAATGGACTTAAATGTAACAGAATCTGAAAAGTGTGTTGATATGGTTTCAGATTCTTTATTAGCACTGGTGAAGAAACTGGTATAAAATTAAATTAGCACCTTTGAGTTTTGGTGTAATGTCATAAAAATATCCATAATAATCTGAAATGACTTAAAATGAATATTCCTTTTCCATCTCCTCCTACATTTCTCTGTGTGGCCGGATTTTCTTTATATATTTCAATCAAAACAACAGAGATCATAACAGATAATGTAGATATGGGAACCCAGTTAGTATTCATTAAGCTAGGAAAAGATATTAAAACAAAATTTAAAGCAATACGACTCTTTTCACCTATTTATTTTGTTTTGGTAAATAGAGTTATGTTTATAAAAATGATATTTATGTTAATATGTAATGATTTATGATTGTAATTTTCAAACAAATTAATGAATAGTGTTTTAAACATTTTCTGCTTTTCATTTTTAATATGGTAGTGATGGTAGATATAATTCATATAAATTAAAGTTATTTGTGGATATCATTTTTAAGTGTGTAAAAGGGTCCTGAGACTAAGAGATGGAGAACTCCTGGATTACCCCAGCACCACTGTCCCCACAGGAACTATTGGCTAGGTGATGGTGGTGGGGACACACCATCCCTGGATTCCTGGGAGAAGGGAAAGTGAGTAAACCTAGTAAGGGCTGAAAGTGCTTTCAAGATGAATCTTGGCTAATTTGTCAGGAATGAGAAACTGGGTTGAGGGGATTTAAGGGACTTTTCCAGAGGTACCTAGCACTCAGTTCCTCCATTGGGGGACAGTTGAGGAACCTCATGTTGCTGGGTCTGTTCTCTCAGGATGCCCATAGGATGCTAATGCATAGTTGGATGCTGTGCAGGTGAGTTCTCGTGGGTTGCTGAGGATGATTCTGGGGGCTAACAGAGCATCCTTGCCTCAGTGGGGAAGGTCTGGGTCTCTACTGGCTTCAGAGCAAACACAGGGCTTAGATATGGCACTTTACACATCTTCAAATACCAAGTGATTTAGTTAAAGATTTAGTAAATTTTCTACTCTCAAAATCCTATGCTTCCTGGGGATGTCCTACTCCAATTGATACATTGAAATCCTAACCCCAGAGGTGGTGGTATTAAAATGTAGGACCTTATGGAGGTGAGGAAGTCACGAGGCTGGCTAGAGCTCTCATGAATGGGAATAATGTTCTTGTAAAAGAGACCCCAAAGAGCTAGCTCATCCCTTCTGCCACATGAGGACGCAGAAAGAACCAGGAAATGGGCTCTCATCTGATGCCAAATCTGCCAATGCCTTGATCTTAGCGTCTGGAACTATGAGAAATAAATTTCTGTTGTTTAGAATAAACCCAGCCTATGCTATTTTCTGATTTCAGCCTTAATGAACTAAGACAAAAGCCAATGTGAAACATTCTTCTTTCTCTTTTTGCTTGCAGAAAAGTAGAGGACCACTTGATGAATCTTTCCGATCTCTGTTTTCATTTCATTAATGGGGAGGAAAGGAGAGACTTGTCCTGCAATGGTAGATCATCTTCTGTGTGATGTGCCCTACCAAAAAAGTCACAGCTATTTTGTTTCCTCAGTTTCCTTGGGACATGGGGCAGGTTTTTTCTTATTATTTGAAAGGTACAAAAAGGTCTGCGTGACCCAGAGTTTTTCTCTGCATGCCTTCTGTGGTGTCTGCCACTCCCCCCATTAGCAGGACTTCTCAGGGACCCTTGGGAGCTGTGTTCACTTTAATTGGCTGGACATATTCTCACGCTCAGTTGTACAACTTAGGTTGAAGACTTGGTCCCTGGTAACCATGGTGCCTATCACCCAGGTGGCAACTGGTGCTCTCCAGCTGCCCTCTGTCCCACACCAAACTCCTCATCATGGGACACATACGCATTTCCCACCTTAATTCTCATGCTAAGACTGCTTTTCTGTCCCATATCCCAGTTTCCTGATTATGTTTCTGACCTCTAGGTTATTAGTAGTAATACATGGTTATTAATTAGATCTGGGATTTTAAAATGTGTTCCAAAGACCTTAAGAGGTCTCAAAAAATGTCTTTGGAGCCACTGAAGGGCCCAAAGAAGAGTCAGGAAAGGCGGGCCCGGAGCCCGCAATCCAATTATACCTGTGCAGCCCTCCTTGTGTGTTTTATATAGAGCCATCTTTTGTAAGTGTCCCTTTGAAGACCCTCCTTGCTTTAAAACATTATTTAGGGAGCACTTCATGTGATTAAATTAGCTTGTGTAAATGAGCGGCAGAACGAGTCCCATCAGTTTCCCTCTCATAACCTGGAGGACAGGAGTCAGGGCTACACTCCACCTCCTTCTTAGTTTTGCCTCCAGCCTGCCCTTCCTTGAGATATCCACTCCTTGAGAGAGAAAACAATTGAACAGGGTTTCATACAAATAAAGGGCCTCTTGGCTGAGACACATCCCTTCATCATGACCTTTAAAAAAATTACTGTGAAATAACCCCACAAATGAAAAGGTGCACAGAACAAAATCTCATTGTTCAAAGCTTGAAAACAGAAATGAACACTCACATAACTGCCACCCAGGTCAAGAAGGGGGACATTTCTTGCACGTCCAAGCTCACCCAACATGCTTCTACCTATTACCACCCTCTTCAGGGTCTTCCTTGCCCCCACAATTTACTATTCTTGTAGGCTTTATGTGGCTCTTTATCTCAGTGGTCATCCTCAAGATTTCCAGTTCACTCTTGCTTGTTTTTGAACTTTATATTGAAGGAATGATAAAATGTGGCTCTTCCCCAGGACCCTTCTCCCGAGAAATACATTTTGTGAATCTCAAAAAGGATATGGTAACATTTTTATGTTATAAAACAGGATAAAGAGAAAAGGTAGTCAAATAGCATCTTGGGGACAATTATACTGGTGGGTGGGTATTAAGTAAAGCTGTGTGGCCAGAATTAGTATTTATGGAAAAGTCCATGGAAGAACTTTCTATTTTAGCTTCACAGATGCTTACAATTCCTGACAAGCAGGTATATGGCAAACAGAAGTCTCTGCCTCTTCTTCATCTCTCTTTTCCTCTTCTGAAATCTCCTTATTAGGAACACAAAAGGACATATATTATTTTAGGGTTGCCCAGAAAGACAGGGGCAACTGAGAATGTGAGCATCTCCCTCCTGGTTTAGGTCTGGCCTTCTGCCCCTTTGGCCCCTACCTCTTTCTGGTGGTGAATGTTGAGCTATGGTGATGGATGGTTAGTCACAAATAGTTTTCAATTTACCAAAGTGCACCCGCCTTTCTCTGAACCTCTTTGAAATGCTTTTAAAGCAACACGGAGAATGGAATTCCACAACAATTCTCCACAGCTGCAGTCAGAATATGGTGACCCCAGGAGCAGCTGAGGCAGTTGTTTCCATGTTTTGTACTTGCTGTTTCCTTAAAAGTAAACCTTTTAGAAAGTTCTGGAAGATTTTGTGGCATACACATTACCAGAGAGACTGCATCTGTGTCAGACCCTTGGATTCCAGGCCCTCATCCAAAATTCAACAAATATTTGTCTCTGGCTCTCACCAGCACTGTGTACCCTCGGAAGTAACCGCACTGTGCCCTCTTGCTCTCCACCCCAGCAGGTCCCATGTCGGAGCACTTGTCTGTGGCAGCTCTGAAGGGAGCCCTCAATGAGTAGTCAGAACTCCTGCGTTCTGGCATCGGCTGAAGCTTTAATCATCTATGTGAGGCAGTCTCAACATCTTTTCTCTTCTGGCCTTAGTTTCCACATCTGTACATACGGAGGTTGAACAGGCGACTTTAGGATTTCTGTAATGAGTTGGCAATGATGCTTCAAGGCAAGGACCTGGTAATAGTGGAAGGTAGGAACACTCGTTTGGCCTATATTGAGGCAAGTTTTGATGGACAATTAAGGACTTTAAGTTAAAAAAAAATAAAAGAAATAAAATAACACCTTGCTCTCCTCCAAAAAGAGAAATCTTTCCCAGAATAGTTATTTTTCCTCTAGCAATCAGAGGTGCCTTCATTTTCTTTATCCAAATTTTGCAATTTTTCTGCAGTTGTTATAAAAAAGACATGAATGTGTCCAAGGGGTGGAATAGATAACACTATTATAAAAGGGATTAGGGAATCTGGCAAGGGACTTAGTTATCAGTGGAATCCATAGCTGTGTGCTTGTAAAACGGTTCAGGGAAGTTCCCCAAACTTGAA
Source organism: Aplodontia rufa (assembly GCA_004027875.1). Taxonomy (NCBI): domain Eukaryota; kingdom Metazoa; phylum Chordata; class Mammalia; order Rodentia; family Aplodontiidae; genus Aplodontia; species Aplodontia rufa. Next base: position 16,246 of record PVKS010006211.1, read on the forward strand.
GGGACATATTCTAAACCAAAACTTTTCAAACTTCAATGAGCCTGTTAATGATCTTGTGAGATGTAGACTCAGTAAGTTCTGCACAGGACCTAAGAATATGCATTTCTAATAATTCCGAGGTGATGCTGATGATGGTAACCCTTGGAACATGCCTAGAATAGTGTTGCACATGACCTAGTCTCTTGAACATAGCTAAATGGTTTGCAGTGAATGGGTACTCGACTCCAAGCCAATTAATGAGTAGCTGATCTTTTATCAAAGAGGAGTGGTGGGATAATTGGGAATTTAAACAGGAGAGATGGGCAATGATTTCAGGAAGTTAAGTGGAAAAATTTAAAGAAATGTATTGATACCTGGAGAGAACCTTACTCATTTTAATGGCAAAATAAGAGGGAAGACTCTATGAGGGCCATTTTCTGTGGGCAAGTCAGTCTGGATCTTGAAGACTGAGTGATCTTCTGGTTCCTATCTCCACCAGACATGCTGGACTCTACTTCCTGTGCATCCATCAGGCCTAACTGTTGATGGGAGTGGGAGAGCATCCAGGTAGCTGAGGTTTCTGTTGAATCATGAAGACTCCAGGTTGAAAAGAAAAATCTGGAATTTGGGTGGGATATCTACCTAGGTAGGGTCTTCTAGTTAGGAGGCTTTGAATTGCTGCTTGAATTGCTTGAAAGCCTTAGACATGCAAAGGCAGAAGCTTGTATGTGGGGTGAGAATGGGTACCCACATAATGGAAGGCAAAGAAGAGTTGGATGTCATGATTTATCCAGGGATACTCAAGAATTTTGTCAGCGTTGGCACTATATTTGTATGGATTTAGATTTTCTGCTTACCTATCATCTTCTAGAATGTTTTTCTTCCCCCTCCATCCTCATGGTTGCTGAGAGAGTAGTTGCATTCTCACAATAAGACTTCAGTCCCTTGCCATAGTTGTATGACTCAGCAGTGGTTAGCTGACCCAAATTGGGCCAATGTGCTCCTTTCCCAGCAATCTGGAATTGGAATTGGGCCAAGAACCAATTTAAACTCTTTCTTGGTACCAGGGTCTGTATTATGCAAAACTCAGTGGAAAATGTTTTCTGCTATATGCTTTGACAAATGGGAAGTATGGCTTTGCAATGACAGAGGAGAATGAAGTAGATATACTGAAAAAAGTGAGAGTGATGTGCAGAAAGAAAAACAAAGTAGTTCCTTGCAAGATTCCAGTTCTTGTTCTAAATGGCTTCTGAGACTAAATTGCACCCGTCCTGGTAGTTCTTGAGATAGTACTTCCAATAAATTGCTATTTGTAATTTAAACAAACGGGGATTTGTTTCTTGTGACTCAGAAAGTAATACCGAAAATACTCTTCTAGAGAAGATCTAGGGCTGAGGCAGATTCTCCTGGTTCAGATGCAGTGATGAGGGGAAGGTGGTGGTGGACCCAGACCAATAGGATGCCATGGAGAGCTGATTCTCTCTTGTTCATCAATTGTCTGTGACTACAGGCTTCAAGGTTGTTCACCATCCATCCACCCATCCATCCATCCCTCCATCCATCCATCTGTCCATCCACATATTCATCTATTCATTTATCCTCTCTCATCCATGTAGCAAAGCTGGACTCTCTGATAGAGGTTGCACTGTGACCTTTGGTTTACTCATATTGGTGCTGTCTCTATATTCAGCAAATGAGACTATTACTACTAAATCCTAAATTCACGTAAGCTGGAAGAGACTTATTTCTTCACAGTTTAATCCTCCTCCCTCCAATATTTTTCTGTTTTGTACAAATATGAAATGTGTTGACAATATTTATAGCTCCTCCTTGGGAAATATCTTTCATCCAATATATCATGGACTCAATTTAGATGGTTTACTTGAAAGAGATGGGTGGCTCAGGGTCTCCATCCAGACAAAACTGTAGCCATCCATTCCTGCAGTTATGCTTGTGATCCATCACCTCTTTATGCCACATCTCTTTATTTTCTCTTTTTGTCTTTGAAGGCTTAGGTGATGGTTGAGAGGGCCTGTCTCCTGCAGTAATTTTTGGCCCAGTGGTTGGACAGGTGACTGTGCCTGATTCTCCACTTGAGGAATTCCATGATTTATATATATATATATATATATATATATATATATATATATATATATATATATGACATATGACATTTTAAGGTTTATAGAGGGGAAAATGATTCACAAATATTGATCTTTGTCTTTTTTTAAAAGAGAGAGAGAGAGAGAATCAATTTTATTTATTTTTTCATCTGGTTTTTGTTTCTCTGACGCTTATTTGTGTACATGGTGCTGGGGTTGAACCCGGGCCCTAGCACATGACAGGCAAACACAATACCACTGAGCCGCCACTCCAGCCTCTTGCCAGTTTTATTCTTGACGGCATTGGATGCTTACAACCCCTGGGGAGGGAAGAAGCAAACAGTGCAGGACAGGGCAGAAAATTTCAGCTTCTGGTCTATTAGTGGCCCCTTCTATATGATTTTAGAAAGTGGGCCAGGTACTATGGCCTCTCTTTTGAATAAAAGAGCAGAATTTTGGGGGGAGCCCCTCTCAAGTTTGAGAACTCAACAATGAAAGATTTTAGTATATCCCTTCCCTTAGGTAATTCAGAATAAAAAATGCCAAACAATGCAACAAAGGAAACTAACAGAATTCTTATCTGACTACTTTGGTATTTTTTCATATATTAAAGTATTAATTCTCCTCCAAAATATTTTTTCACATTACCCTGGAGTCCTTTGCATTTCTGGTCCCTCAAGAATGTGCCCAAAGACCAGCTGAGCCTACAAGGAGTCCAGCATCAGCACACGGCCATGTACTATCCACCTGACTTGTAGGAGGTCTCCTTTCCCACTAACAAAGCCCTAGCCCTCAACTGGACACACAGTGGGCCTAATTGGTCCCCAAAATCTGTCTCCTGTCATTTTCCTAATGATGGGGCAAGAAGAGCAAACGGGTGTCGATTGCTTCCCAATTCTCCCTGCATTAACTCAGGGAGCAGTGTGATCTCCTGGGAAGAGTAGCATTTTGGAGACAGCAAACCTGCCTTTCACACCTCCCTCTTTCTCTTTTTTCTTCTTTGGGTAGCGTTGCTGCAGACCTCATGACAGCAGAGTGAGCCGCCTTGTCTGCAGGTTTACCGCCATGTTTTTAGTGCTGGCAGAAAGGGCTCAGTAAGTATTTCCTAAGTATATGATCTCTCCACCTCCACCTCAGTTCTAAGAGCCTTAATTCTCATTGAGAAGGTAGGTAATAATGTGGAAAGCTTTTGATCCCTTCCTAATGAATTAGCACTGTGGGTGGAGGCCTGGATCTCGGAGGAGCTGGAGATTCCAAGGAAATGATACGAAGGGATGGTCCTTTTGCAAAAAATTTTGTTTGGAGGTCAGGAATTTGAAGCAATGGCACTGAACATGAATTTGTGCTGCAAAGCATTTTATACCAGTGTTAATAGAAATTCAAATAAATGCTGATTGATATACTGTAGTTTCATTGACAGTAATGTTGTATGGGAATTTCCAGCAAGGAATTGGGGCAGAAATAGATAAAAGTGTGACCTCAGGTAGTAAAAGTAAGCACTGGTGACATTCGTTTTATTTATATACCGTGTGAAAGGGTAGCAGTGCTCACTCAGTAGATAAGTTTTTGTAAGATAGTCATTTTGGGGTCCTGTGACTCTGTCTTGTCTTCACTATCACTCAGGGATGGAGAGGGCACTGAGTCGGGTGGAAAGGGTGTGATCGGGATGGAAGGATCTGGAATGGACCTCTCTTGGAACTCAGCTGCTATCCTGCTGTGATTGGTTTTGTGGACTGGAGTCTATGGGTGACATGTCCTCACTGGAGATTGAGGAGACAGAACTCTAACACCTCAAGAGAACCAGCAGTGCTGGCCCTCCACGAAGGTTTCCAAAACAGTCTTGCTGTCTTCAACATGGTCCACGTTGTTGCTTCCCCTGAATCCTGAAGTGTTATGTTTTGAGGATGCTATGGAGCACCAGGCTGCTGGGCTCATCTTATGGTCAAGTGTTTAACTGGTGGTTCATCAGAGGAAAAAGGAAGGAAAAATTTGTGTTGGAGTTTAAGATTTTGGCATTTACTTTGCAATTAGGATGACTACACTGTGCCCTCTGCTCGTGTCATGCTCCCTCATAGCTCAGGGAAGTGTGTGTGTGTTTTAGCCTCCTCAGGAAGAGCCCATAGCATCTGGCCAGGCCCTGGTTGTGTTGGCTGGCAGAGGTTTTGTTTATATGTTACTTCGTCCATCTATGATCTGTGGGTGAGTAGCTGGCCACCAAAGTACATGATTTTGAAGGGAGATGAACCTGGAAATAAATGCTCAAAAACATTCCCCTAACTATCAAGGAAGATAGGATGGTGGGGAAAGAGAAAATACAAAAATATCAGACAAAAGAAACAGGGACCACATGGCTGCCATGCTGTGGAGATATTATATGGAGAATTGAGACTCTTCCTGTGGTAAACACACAGGAATTAACAAACTGCTCTTCACAGAAAGCTGGGTGCTGGCAGAGGATAGCACATTCTCTCGGTGTCATTTGTCTCAGATTTCACAACACCTTGAGTGACCAATTATGGTGCTTGAGTGACCAATTATGGTGCTTGAGTAAAGCCCCTGATGTGTGTCCAAAGGAGATGTCTTTATTTTTCAGAATGAACAGAACATTGTAACATGACTAGCTTCAGCATTTCAAAGTGAAATTGAGCCTCAAGCTGCTTCTCAACATTACCAACCTTTATCTCCTAGTTCTCACAAAAGATTTCAAGGTTGCTGTGGGTATTTCTTAGTCTCCTCTGCCTCGTACGGTTCTTGCTCAGCCACCTACCAGCAATTTCCTTTGCAGTTGGTTCCTAAATAGAACTGGAAGTAGAACCTAGTCCAGCAGTGATCTATATGTTAGCCAACGGCTTTCTTCCTTGCCTTCCTTTATTCCCTCAGAGCCACAACCTTTGAAGACGGCTTCATCTTGTTTCTGGAAGGATCCACATTTTTTGTTGTTTCCATTTGACAGACTGCACAGGAGCCAACCCCTGCTCCTCTGTCTTTGGAAAATGTTACGACATAAATGTCTGGTTCCTCTGAACACTCTCATTCCAAGCACAGAATAATTATTAGCTTGTGGAGGCGCTGCTCTTTCTCTCATTTTAGTTTAAGCTGCTGGGATCCCCGCCTACATAAATGAAGTCAGGAAAGACACAGAGATGCTAAGATGTTTCTATTTTCTTCTTTCCTGGGTGAGTTCTCTTAAAAGATGTCAGCACTCAATTGTTAGCTACCACCCCGTGGCATTTAATTATTCCTGACACTTAATCCATCACGATGTAAAAAAAGAAAATGCCGCCCATCTACTCCTCCTCCTCTTCCGAAAGAAACAATATAATAATTAAGATGGTAACTAAAGTTTTAAGAATAATGAGAAACCACATAAAGACAAGCATCGTATTACTCTCAGAACATTAACAGGAAACAAGTTCTGAGGCTATCTCCTCCTAATTCATTTTTTAATCCTGTTCAGATAGTCATGAGTCATTGTCCTGTACAAATGAATAATAGTTTAATTTAAATAAGCCTATACTGTTGGAGGTCATTTATCACTTTGTGGCTCTCATTCACAGACGAGTCATGTGGAACTACATGACTTTCTTTTTGTGTACTGGTGCTGGAAACCTCACTGAATCCGGAAACTCTGTCTTCTGTGTGTTTGAATTTTGTGACCAAATTCAACATTATTCTATGAAAGGGGGTGGTGGGGTGGCGATGGGCTGGAGTGAAGTGGGGAAACTGAGAGTTGCCTGAAGTTTTGGATTTTTTCTTTCTTTTTTTTTTTGTTGCATGTGTAACTTCAGTACATGAGAGCTGGATTAGAATTTGAATGATAGTCTGTTGATAGTGGTGTGTGTGTGCGTGAGAGAGAGAGAGAGAGAGAGAGAGAAGAGCAAGAAAGAGAGGGAAGAAACTTGATTTGAAAGCTCAACTTTTCAGTAACAACAATGCAAAGGAGAGCCAAGAGTCACATTTTAAAGGTTAACTATAGAAATTGGATTCATACCGTTAGGATTAACGATGGAAGGCAAATGAAAACTTGGGCATTGCTCCTGAGCCAGCACGTTCAAATGATAAATTGCATTAAAGCACTGAAAGAAATAACAGCTGCAGTTAATGAAAAGCCAAATTTATCTAAATTTCTCCAGTTGATCAGTCAAATCATCAGCACAGCTTTCACTCTGTAATCACTTTTTGGTTTTGGAGTAGGGGAGGGAAAGGACAAAGAAGGTAAGTTTTTATTTCTAGAGGTATGCCTTTTGAGATGGAAGTAACCCTAGAGCCAAGCAGTGAGCAGTTGCAGACAATACATTTTCTTGACATCAATATCATCAATATTGTGTATTTGATTTGTTCTTTAATTTTTTTTAACCTTCCATAGGATAATGTGGTTGGTTTCTGTATGAAACAAATGTATAGACACCAGCCAGAGACAGATGATCCAGAAGGATTGTGAAAACTGCACAAAGCTCAAATGCTTTCCGAAACACTGTCCATTGAGCTGTTTAGTTACAACACCCGTGATACAGACAACTGCTGTTGCCTGTAGTTGTTTCACATTGAAGGAGATTGAGAGTGTGTGTGGTGGGGAGCAACTTGGCCATCAAGCCTTATAAGGAAAGTCCTTCCTCTAAGAGCTGGGGACAGAGGATGGTTTCCATATTCTTGCCAAATACTTGACTAGAAAATAAAACAAATTCCCCGTGCTTCACATCTCTACCTGGTGAAAGCAGGAAAATCCTGTCCTAGAAACCATTCAGAGAAGCTGCCATCAAAGGCTGCTTGAGGCCAGCTTCCCTCCAGCGTGGAGCTCTGGCCGGGCCTGCATGTGGTGTGGAATTCCATTAGAACTTACTTACCATATGTTTGCTTGCTGGAGTTCAATGGAACCTGAGGGAGGGCGTAATGGATCTCCGTTACTGAACCATGTGGAAGGCTTCCAGAGATTTAATAGTCTACCTCGAGGTGATGAATGGAGGGGCGCTCATATTCCTTGCATAATCAGGGAGCCCTGTGCTCTCAGTGCACAGCACTCTCCTCTGACACCCTTCTGGAAAAGTCTACATCTGGCGCTCCTGGAGTCATTTCAAAAACGGAGATGGTGGGGGTGGAGTGGGTGCCTTCCCCTTATCTTCCTTGAGAGAAGATCTGCAGGATGACACTGTACTGCTAGCTGAAGGTTGGTTGAGAAGAAAGCAGACTGGGAGAGTGGAAGGAGAGGGCAGGTGTCCTGGTAGCAGAGGGTTTCCTCCTTTTGGTGCTGTGGTCTGGTCATTTCATCAAGGGCACCATGGGTGAGGCTGGTGCTCACGGGAGCCTGGCTGTGCCTGATGCTTGTAGCCAAAGGTGAGCGACTGGACCACGAAGCTGCCCAACAGCCATGAAATTTTATTTCTTCCAGTTAATTTTCTCACTGAAGTGCTTTTAATTCATATGGTGTGGAAGAAGGCTGCAAGGTATTCATTGCAGGGGGTGACAGAAACAGAACCGCAGAACTTGATTGGTATATCTGCTGGAGGATGGAGGCACTCGCAGAAGGAGATGAAGGAGACAGGCCTTTTCCTTTGGTGGTTTTGGGATTTTTCTTGGGATTTTCTTTGTAATTTGCGGCACCAGAAATTTACAAGAACATGTTTGGGTCTGGATGTGGCTCCTTTGAAGATAAAAAGCCAAAATTCTTCTGTCTAGACCTCTTTGAACTTCTATCTGTAAAGTGGGAATAAATATATTTACCTTCGGGTTGTTGGGAGGATTTAATACAATAAAAAGCATCAAAGCACAGGGATCACCTGAAAGTCTTCCTCCCATCCCCTGAAGCCCCCACCCCACCCGCTTGGGAAATGCATACTTGCCAAGCAACAAGAGGAAGATTCCTAGTGCTGGGGGTACAGCACTTGCCTCGTAGCTGCAAGGCCTGGGGTTCAATACCACCACCACCACCATAAAAAAAAAAAAAGATTCCTAGAAGTTCCATAGTAGGTTTACATACAGAAAGGTGGTACTTTAAGGTGCAGTACTCTATTGGCATTTTTAAGTTTCCTTAATTGGTAACAGAGCCAACTGTTCATTTTCCTACTGATGTTGCCAGTGTAACAAGAAAAAGGGTTAAGAGTCTAGAGCCAGCCTACTCCTGCTGTGTTAGGTATTTATGTCATGGCTTTAGGCCTGATTTTCCTAACTATCCCCTTAAACTTTGTAAAAATCAGTCTGATTTACATATGATCACACTTACCCTTATATGTATAGAGCTCAATAACTTTTGACAGCTATCTAGTCATAATATCATTCAACAATTATGCTCCAGATACAGGATATTTGAATCACCCTCAAAGAGACCCTACAAAGCTTTGATTTTAATAATCTACTTTTAGCCTCAATTACTGACATGCAATCATGTTAGTTTTGCCTTTTCCTGTATTTCATACAAATGAAGTTATGCTGTTGTAGAGTTATTTGTTGATGACTTCTTTCTCTTAGAAGACTGCTTTTAAGGTTCATCCATATTATTGATCTTGTTTTCGTTTTGAATGTACAGTCATTGACTGTTATGAATAAAATGGCTGGGAATGCATGCATGCAAAACATTGTATAGAAATGTTTTCATTTCTATTGGGCAAGTATGTGTATGAGCAAAATTTTTATATGGTATGGAAAATATGTACCAGAACATTTTCCAAACATTTTTTTTTCATTTTGCATTTTTACCAGCAATGTTTGAGAGTTCCAGTTGCTTCATTCTCACAAACCCTAGATATTGTTAAACTTTTAAATTCTAGCTATTCCAGTTAAAGTGCAGTGGTATTTAACTGTGGTTTTAATTTGCATTTCTCTAATGACTGATGACATTGAGCATCTTTTTATGTGCTTCCTCACCACTCATATTTTCCTTGTTCAAATCTTTTACTCATCTAAAGAATCAAGCTGTCTTCTTATTGAATTATGTTTTTAAATATGGTCTGGAGACAAGTCCTTCATTAGATACATATTTTCCTCATTTGTGGCTTGTCTTTTCATTTTCTAAATAGTCTATTTTTAAAGGTCAAAAGTCTGAAATTTGATGAAGTCCAATTTATCATGTTTTTCTTTTATGTTTTGCATTTTCTGTGTCTTATTTTGAAAGTCTTTGCCTAGCTTAAGGTCACAAATATTTTTTCACAAATATATTTGTTTGGGGGGAGTTGTATAGTTTTAGCTTTTGTGTTTAAAACTGTGATGCTCTTAAATTGAAGACAATCTAAATGGATATGCAATTGTTTCAGCAACATCTGTTGAAAAAAACCCTATTTTTTCCTCATTGCATAACCTTGACACCTTAAAGTAGGCCTATTTCTGTACTCTGTTCCATTGATCTCTATGTTTATCCTTCTGTAAGTATCATACTGACTTAATTACTGTAGTGTTATAGCAAGTCTTGAATTAGGTATTGAACACTTACTTTGTTCTTTTTCAAATTATTTTAGCAATTCCAGGTTATTTGTACTTCCTTATAAATTTTGGAATCAGCTTACCAGTTACCTCAAAAATAATAGGGTGATTTTAATGGGTTTTTAATTGCATCCTTAGAATATGGTGGAATAGTATATTAATAATTTTGAATTTTTCAATTATGAACATGAAAAGTCTGTTTAATTAGATCTTTAATTTCTTTAAGCAATTCTTTGTAGGTTTTTTTTTAAGAGAGAGGGACAGTGAGAGAGAGAGAGAGAATCAATTTTGTTTAGTTTTTCATGTGGTCTTCGTTGCTTGGAGACTTCGTTGAGTACGTGGTGCTGGGGTTTGAACTCAGATCCTTGTGCACACTGGGCAAGTGCCGGAACTGCCAAGCCACTGCCCCAGCCCCCTTTGTAATTTTTAGCGTGTGGGGATTTCACATCTTTGGACAAGTCTTCATGATTTCTCAATACTATTACAAATTATGAATTATATATGCATATATTTAAATTTCCAATTATTTATTGTTAGTATACATAAATGTAATTAATTTTGTATTGATTTAGATCCTGTGATCTTGCTACACTAACTTTTTAGTTCTGGAAGCTGTTTATAAATTCCTTAAGATTTTCTGCTTGTATAATCAGGCCAACTGCAAATACAAAAAGTTTTAATTTTTCATTTTCATTCTGTAAGCCTTTAATTTCTTATTTTCCCCCCAATGTACTTGTAAAACATCGAGTATGATGTTGGATAAAAGTTGTGTTAGTCAGCCTTTTGTCACTGTGACCTAAATACCTGACAAGAACAACCTAGAGGAGGAAAGATTCATTTTGGCTCACAGTTTTAGAGGTCTCAGTCCGAGTTTGACTGGCTCTGTTGCTCTGGGCCTCGGGTAAGGCAGAATGTCATGGTGGAAAGGCATAGTGGAGGAAAGCTTCCCAGCTCATGGCAGCCCTGAAGGAGAGAGGAGAGAGGGGGAAGAGATGAGAAGAGAGGGGCTGGGAGGAGATAAACCTTTCCAGGGAACACCCTCTGTAGCCTTCTTCCTCCAACTGGAACCCACCTCCCTGCAGTCCAGTCCACTATTAATGGATTAGTCCATCAATTGAATCAATGATCCAATTACTGTTCGTGGTCTAATCATCACTGAAAGGCATACCTCTGAACCTTGCAGTATTGGAGACCATTATTTCAACACATGAGCCTTTGGGAGGACATTCCAAATCCAAACCATAACATTCCATCCTTGCCCCCCAAAACTCATGCCCATCTCACAATGCAAAATACATTCGATCCATCTCCAAGTCTCCCCATAGTCCTACTAATTCCAGCACTGCTCAAAAGTCCAAGTCCCAAGTCTCTACTGATACCCCAAGCAAACTCTTAGTTGTGATCCCTTTAAAGATTCAAAATCAAGTTACATTCTTCCAATATCCAATGGCACAGAATAAATATTGCCATTAAGAAAGGAAGGAATTGGGGTATAGAAAGAATGGATGGAACCAAAGTCAAACTGAAATCCAGCCAGGAAAATATTAAGTAACAGAGCCCCATGTCTGGCATTTGGGGCATGTGGAGGTGACAATTAGGCCCAAAAGGGCTTAGGCAACTCTAGCCCTGTGTCCTTGTTGGTTGTAGCCCACATGGCTTCTCTCAGGCTGATTGCTTGCTGCTTGCAGCTTTCCTCGGCAGACATTCTGCATTTTTGGCATCTCTTAATTCCTGGGGTCTCCACTCGACTTCAGTTTTACTCTCACAGCTTCATGCATCACATTTTTGGGGGTCTCCCTTCAGAAATTCTGACCTTGCTACACATTGCCTGGCCTTCCAGGTCTTAATTTGAAATCTCAGTGGAGGTCTTCATGATCCCTTGACTCCAGCATCCTGCATTCCTGCAGAACCAGCACCATGTATTTGCCAAGGTCTGTCACCAGCTTGAACAGTAGCAGAGCCTCCTCGGACCATGGTGTCATTGGCTTCTGAGTGCTTGGGTAGCTGAGCATGGAGAAAAGAATCTGGAAGCAACGTTCTAGGCAGCCCAAGTTACTCTCTTCTCAAAGAAATATCTTTCAAATAGTTTTCATGTTTATATCCTTGAGTCCACCACAGGTGGGGTCTTGCTGATTCCTGAGATGAACTCTAGGAATCTTTACTGTAGTCTCTGTGCAATGTACTTTGCTCCTCTTTAATGGTGCTAATGTCAACACTCAATCACACCTTTCTCGGACCCAATTTTACATGCACTTTTCTAGCCAAACTACAAATTTTCTAAATCTTTCTCTGATTTCTTCTCCCAATTATAACAGTAAACCTAGCTAAAAACATCCAGCAATACCCATGCCACTGCCTGAATGCTGGGCTACCATAAAATTCCTCTGCCAGATTAATTAGTCTGTCATCTTTAAATGCAATCTTACAGAAAGTATAAGGACATGGACTAAATGTGGAAAAAAATCTTTGCCAGAATGTAATGCTAATGGCCTCTAGGAAACTTCAGGACACACCCCCAGGACTCTACTTCCTCCAATTAGATCACACTTGTCAGTAGTCCATTCAGCTATCAGTGGATTAATCTACTGAGGTCAGAACCCTCAAGATCCAATCATTGCTTAAAAGCCACACCTCTAAACCTTGCTGCATTAGAGAATATGCTTCTGACTATATGAGCTTTTAGGGGGAAATTCCAGTTCCAAATTGCAGCAGAAGAGGTAAGAGCAGAGATCATTACCTTGTTCCTTATTGAATGGGGCATCATTTAGCCTTATCGTCATATATTTTAAAACTCCATAGTACCATTTTAAAAATTTAATCAACTATCTTTTAAAAATATTAAAGATCAGATGAAAGTCTATTATATTTACCATTTTCATTGCTCTTTATTCCTTTGTGTAGATTTAGATTTCCATCTGATATTTCCTTCTGCCCAAAGAATTTCTTTAAGAAGTCAAACTATCTCTGTCAGTTGCATGGTACTATATCTAGAAGACCTAAAAAACTCTACCAGCAGACTTCTAGAGCTTATAAATGAGTTCAGCAATGTAGCAGGATACAAGATCAATACTCATAAATGAATAGCTTTTCTATACTCCAATAGTGATTCAACTGAGGAGGAAATAAAGAAAACCATCCCATTCACAATAATCTCAAACAAAAAAAATTGGGAATTAATCTAGACAATGAGTTAAAAGAGCTCTACAATGAGCTCTTCAGTTATAGAACACTAAAGAAAGAGATTGAAGAAGACCTTAAAAGATGGAAAGACCTCCCATGTTCTTGGATAAGCAGAATTAATATTGTCAAAATAGCCATATTACCAAAAGCAATATACAGATTCAATGCAATCCCCATCAAAATACCAGTGACAGTCTTCACAGAATTAGAAAAAACAATTTTAAATTATTTTGGAAGAATAAGGGACCCAGAATAACCAAAACAAAACTGAGAAAGAAAACCAAAGCAGGAGGGATCACAATACCTAATCTGAAATTATACTATCGAGCTGCAGTAACAAAAACAGCAAGACATTGGCATCAAAATAGACACGAAGATCAATGGAACAGAACAGAAAACACAGAGATAAATCTACCTACCTACAGCCATCTGATACTGACAGAGGTCCCAAAAATATATTTTGGAGAAAAATAGCCTTTTTAATAAATGGTACTGGGAAAACTGGACAGTTACATGTAGAAAAATGAAACTAGATCTCTCTCTCTCTCTCTCACCCTGCACAAAACTCAAATTGAAGTGGATCAAAGACTTAGAAATTAGACCAGAAAACTTTTAACTGCTAGAAGAAAACACTCAACACCACATCATATAGATGCTGGCATCAACTTCCTTCATAAGACCCCAAAGTGCAAGAAATAAAACTAAGAATCAGTAAGTGGCATGCCATCAAGCTAAAAACGTTTCTGCACAGCAAAGGAAATGATTAAAAGTACAAATAGAGAGCCTATAGAATGGGAGAAAATCTTGGCCAGCTACCCCTCTGATAGGGGATTGATATCCAGAATACACAGAGAACTCAAAAAAATTCACACCAAAGGAAAAACCCCAAGTAACCTAATTAATAAATTGGCAAAAGAACTAAACAGATGCTTCTCAATAGAAGAAACACAAAAAACTGATATTACATATATATGTATTATATGTATAACAAATATATATGTATAAACACATATTATATGCATGTAGAATATATGTATATAACTACATATGGATATATATTTATATACAAATATAAATGTTCAACATCTTTAGCAATCAGGGAAATGCAAATCAAAACTACACTATGATTTCATTTTACTCCAGTCAGAATGGCAATGATGAAGAACACAAATAATAATAAAGATTGGCATGGTTGTGGGGAGAAAAGAACACTTGTTCTTTGTTGGTGGGACTGCAGACTAGGATTGCCACACTGGAAAGCAGTCTGGAAATTCCTCAAAAAACTGGGGATGAAACCACCACATGACCCAATTATCCCAAAAGATCATAAACAGCATATTACAGTGATACAGCCAACTGAATGTTTAAAGCAGGGTAATTCACAACAGCTAAATTGTAAAATCAACTCAGGTGTCATCATTAGATGAAAGGATTAAGAAATTTTGTTACATATACATAATGGAGTTCTACTGAGCCACAGAGAAGACGAAAATGATGGCATTGGTTGATGTATGATTGGAAATGGAGACTATCATGCTAAGTGAAAGCGCTAAACTCAGACACGCAAAGGTCAAATGCTTTCTCTCATATGTGGAAGCCAGAACAAAATAAAGGAAATGGGGATGGAAGGATAAGATAACCTAAAGATGTAGGAAAGATCAGTAGTATACAAGAAAGAGATGAGAGGTAGAAGGGAGGGATTGGAAGGGGTAGGCACTGCAGAATGAATTCTTAAAAAATGTTATCTGCATATATAAATATGCCACAGGAAATTTCTCCTTTATGTGTAAATAAAAACAACCAATCAAATATAAATAAATAGATGAGCAAAAGCAAGAATAGCAGAGTAGAGGAAGGAGACCTAGCAGTGGAGGGAGGGAAGGAGGGAGAAGGAGAAAGGGAGAGGGGAGGATCATGAACTGAAATTGAATTCCATGCAATAGGAGTTTGTCAGGATGAACCCAACTACTACGTATTACTATAAAGTGCTAATATAAACAAAACGAAGTGAAAAAGAATAACTTCTTTAACATTGCTTGCAATGCATGTCTGTTGATGAAGAGTTATTGAAGCTTTTGTTTTCTCCAAAACATCTTTGTCTTCAGTTTTGAAAGATGAGTATGCTGGGTACAAAAGTCTGACTTTCTGTAAGCAGTCAGTGTTTATTATTTTTTTCTGAACTTATTTTATAAATTTATAAATTAATGCATATATATGAGTATTTTTTTTGAATTCAGATATTTTTGTATAAATGTTTTTGTACAACTTGTTATTTTCACTTAATGTATACCTTAGATATAATGTGATATGAGGTTAAATAGATATTCTTTTAAACTACTGTATAGTATATTCATGTGGATATATAATAATTCATTTAACAATTTCCTCCCTTTAGACTTTTAAACTTTCTGATCAATAGATAGTTATAAATCAATGAGGATGTTGATTTAAAAATATTTTCACCAGTATTATAATTCAAAATGGTGATTAATATGTTACTTCAAATAATCATAGTAATAATATTAAAGCAAATACTCTCGAACCCTCCACCTAGGTTTTGAAATCAAGCACTGCTAGTTTCCTATGAATTTCCTTTGTGCTTGTGTGTCATAAACCCTCTTTACCCTCAAACATAACTACCATTATGATAATCAATTCCCTGTTTACTTTATACTTTTACCACTAATGTAGGAATCATTAAACTGTATTGCGTTTCCTCTTCTGCTTGAACTTAATAAAAATGGAATCATACTGCAAAGCTTCTTTTGTGACTTGTTTCTTTCCTTCAGTTATGTTTGTAAAATTTATTGGCACATGTTATTGATGTGTACTCTATTTTATGGTGGTGTATTATTGCTCTCCATGAATATGCACAGCTTATATTTTCCATTCTACTGTCCATGTGCATTTGGTTTGCATCCAGTTTTAGTCAATGCTGCCATGAACAATTGGTACAAACCGCCTGGGACAAGAGTTTCTCTGGTGTGTATCTAGAATTACTTGATCATAATGAAATTCATTCATATTTTCTAGGTACTGCTAAATGTTTTTCCAAAATAATTATACAAATATATAAGTCCACCAGTAGTGTATGAAATTTAACATTACATCCACATCCTCACCAAAACCTTATATTTTTTCAAATCTGGTATAAGTATCATGATAGCTCATTGTACTTTTAATTTGCATTTCTTTTCTAGTGATGTGCAGTACCTTTTCATAATTATTGATTATTCAAAAATTTCCTTCCTTCCTTCCTTCCTTCCTTCCTTCCTTCCTTCCTTCCTTCTTCCTTCCTTTCTTTCTACCAGGAATTGAACCCAGGGATGCTTAACCACTGAATCACATTCCCAGTCCATTTTATTTTTATTTTGAGACAGGGTCTCAGTAAATTGCTTAGGGCCTAGATAAGTTGCTGAAGCTGGTTTTGAACTCATGATCCTCCTGCCTCAACCTTCCCACTTGCTGGAATTACAGATCTGTGCCACCATGCCTGGCTCAACTTTCCCCTTTTGAAGTTGAAATCTTTTGCCATTTTTCCCTTTCTTTCTTTTTCTACCAGTTTGGACTTATCTCCCTATTATCTCAATTTTAATTCAATCATATATATCCATCTTTCTCATTACGGGGTTTGCCTCTTGTGTCTTGTTTAAAAATTTCTCTATATCAAGAAAATTTTACCTAAAATTCTTATTTATTTGCCTTTATCTATAGGTGTTTAGGACTAAATAACTGGAATTGATTTTTATGTAGATACAAGTACAGGTAGATTTTAATTTTTCTCTAAATGGGTACTCAATTGTCTCAGCACATTTTCTTAAAAAATTTTATCCTTTACCTGCTGATCTGCAACGCCAACTCACACACAAGTTGTTAAGATGGGACTTCTCCAGTTTCTTGGCTTTCTGTTCTGTTTAATATTCTGTTTTTCCACAGCGGAGCTTATACTGTGCTATTTTAATCATTGTGGCCTTAAAAGTAAATAATTATAAGACAAGATAAAGCTCCTTTTGGTTTTCATCTTCTTGATGTTTGCCTTGGTCAAGAACAACCAATATCTAATATGTCATGAATTTTACAATCAGCTTTCAAGTTTCAAAGCATACTAACGTACACATACATTCAAGCTGCTGATATTTTAATATTCTATTGAATCTATAGATCAATTTAAAAAGAATGGACACTTTTATTATATTGAATCTTTTGATCCTTAAACATAGTCTATTAGTTTACTTCAAAAAATCTTTAAGGTTAATTTTATCTTCTCCATGTAAATATTTTATTCTTTTGTTAAAATTATTCCTAGACAAGCCATATATTTTGTAAATGTAATTTTTTAAAAGTTCATTTTCATAGTAATTATTGCTGATATAAAAAAGGCACCAGCTTTTTTTTTTTAAGAGAGAGAGGGAGACAGGGAGAAAGGGAGAGAGAGAGAGAAGGAAGGGATGGAGAACAAGAGAGAATCACCCTTACGTTTTTAGTTTCTGATTTTAGTGTCTGATTTTTTTTTTTAGTGTCTGAATTTTTTAGTGCCTGATTTTCGTTGCTCTGACACTTAGTTGTGTATGTCCTGCTGGGGTTTGAACCTGGGTCCTCGAGCATGTCGGGCAAGCGTGGTAATGGTGAGACGCCATTCCAGCCCCTGAAACAACTTTTATATGTTAATTTTGTCTAAAAAATTCTTAATAAACTCTCTTCCAATTATGTACCTGAACAACCATTTTGTTTATTTCCGCTCCCGCTCTTTTTCTTTTTATTTCTTTACTGACCTATCTGGGAACACCGGTACATAGAATGAAATTGGTGATAGTGGATATTTTTGTCTTTTTTGTACTCTCAAAGGAAATACTTCAGCACTTCATTAAGTATAGTATCATATGTATACATATATATTTACACATAAACATTTTTATGTATTTTTGAAATTACTATTTTTTAAAGTTAGTTAAAAAGTTATCTTGTCCTATTTTACTAATAGTTACTTTTTTAAGAGAGAGAGGGAGATAGAGAGAGAGAGAATCAATTTTATTTAGTTTTTCATGTGGCTTTCATTGCTCTGACGCTTCCTTGGGTATGTGGTGCTGGGGTTCGAAACCACATTCTCTTGCATGCCAGGCAAGCGCTGTAACTGCTGAGCCACTGCTCCAGCCTCTGCTAATAGTTTTATGTTAAATTTTTAAGAGTCTCAAGCTATAGAATGCTTTTATGCAGCTATTGTGATAATCACATGATTTTTCTCTTTTAATCTCAATATATGGGTTACGTCAAATAATTTTTCTAATGTTAAACAAATTTTGTATTTTGGGATTAATCCCACTTAGTCAAATGCATAATTCTTTTAATATATTATTTTGTTTGCTAATTTTTTTTTTTTTAAGAAAGAGGGACAGTGAGAGAGAGAGAGAAAGAGAGAAACAACTTTATTTAAACTTTATTTAGTTTTTCACATGGCCTTAGTTGCTCCAACACTCAGTTGTGTACGTGGTGCTGGGGTTTGAACCCGGGTCCTCAAGCTTGTAAGGCAAGCGCTGAAACCGCTGAGCCACCGCTCCAGCCCTTGTTTGCTAATATTTTGTTTAGGGATCTCTGTAATATTTTTTTCTTGACTGATCCTTTCAGATTTTAGTATCAAAGTTATGTTAGATTCTGGTTTCTGCTTAGGATGCTGAAAAAGTTGTGAAGCATATAAAAAGGCAAGAAAAGCAAAACATCTTTAAAAGACAAAGCCATCACCAGATTCAGAGTCAAATATGATACAAATGTTGGAATTCCCTGATGAGGATTTTTTAAAAGTAGAGAACAAATATTTTCAATTACCTTATAGAAAGGATGGACAATGTGCAAGATCATATCAGCAATTTCAGAAGTGATATGGAAGCTGCCAAAAAACAAAACAAACAAAAAACCCAGATAGGAATACTGAAAGTGAAAAATAAAGAAAGAGAGAAAAATAATGCTTTATAAAGTCTCATCAATAGATTTGACACAGCTGAGAAAAGAAAGCAATGGATTTCCAGCTGAATTAGGCATCCATGAATTTTAAACTAGGTTTGTGGAAATAACCCAAACTAAAATGCAAAGAGAAAAACAGAGTGAAAGCAATACAATGCAAAACTACAGGACAGCCCGTGTAAGAGTTCTGGGACCGGGGACATCAACCATTCTCACATGGTGTTTAAAATCCTGGAATCAGAGTGGGTGGGGAGAGAAGAGAGAGGAGGAGAAGAGAGAAGAGAACACAGGGAGAAAGGGGTGAGGTAGGATGGATAAGTAACTCACTTAGGGAGTGCTATGGATTAAATTGGATCCCCCGAAATTCAAGTTTTGAAACCCTAGCCCTTAGTACCTTAGCTCATGACTGCTTCTGGAGATCAGGCCTTTAAAGAAATAACTAAGTTAAAATTAGGCTGTTACATTAACAAAAATGAAATTATGTCATTTGCAGGAAAATGAGACCATTATGTTAAGTGAAATGTCAAACTCAGAAGGTCAAGGGTCCTATGTTCGCTCTCATATAAGGAAGCTAGAGAGGAAAGGTGGGGTGAATCTCATGAAAATCAAAGGAGATCAGTAGAGAAAAGGGACCAAAGAGTGTGAAGTGGGAAGTGGGGACGTACTGGCCAAATTATGTTGTTGTGTTGTGTGCACATACGAATATGTGACAACAAATCCCACCAATATGTACAACTATATTGCACCAATAAAAATGTGGGAAAAAAATCGAGTCTGTTAAAGTGGTTGTACTCTAAACTCATTGGAATGCTTATAAGAAGAACAGATTAGGACATAAAGAGAGAGAGGCACAGGGTGGACAGAAGCAAGATCATGTAAAGAGGCTGCCATCTGTCTACGGGCCAAGGAGAGAGCCTTCAGGGCAAAGCAATGCTGCTGGCACTTTGATCTTTGACTGCCAGCCTCCAGAACTGTGAAAAAACAAGTTTCTGTTGTTTTAGCCGCCTGATGATCTGTGGTGTTTTGTTATGACAGCCCCAGCGAAATAACATAGGGAATATGCTTGAGGGTCTTTGCTTTTAATGGAACATTTTTATTGACTTTGGACCCTCCTTGCACTGTCTATGTGGAACATCGTTTTCTTGATTACCTTTGTAACATGAATGAGGCTCCACAAACTCCTTTTTATAGCTGGCTGGCACCTCTTGACCTTCAAGGATAAGCACTATCCTATCACTATTCTGTAGGACAAAGTTGGCAAACTCTGATGCTGAAAGAGACTGGTCAGTGTACGTGACTGACGCAGGCAGAATGTAAAACTCTTGCTATCCTCTTGGTATATTTTCCTACTTTTGATAGAGACATAAATACAGAGAAATAGTTCTCTGCTACAAGAAATACAACAGCAGAAGCGGGATGGTGAGAGGCCATTGGCACTGGGTCTAGATGTCAGGGAAGCAACATGGAATGGTGGAGACTGGCAGACTGGAAAGCTCAACCCAGCCAGCTGTCACCATGTGATTGTACATAGCCTAGGTTACAGAGATCTGTCTTTCACTACAAGTCTGGAACTAGAGTATGCATGTGAAATCTCCCATTTTGAACATGTTGGCAACTAATTCATAAAAAATATTTGCTAGTTTTGCCGCATACAGAGTTATTACTCTCATACAAGGCTGTTGTTATCACATCACATAATAAGAATACAACTGCAGCCAAGGCTTAGATAGTTTAGTAGGACATTGTATGACATGTTATTAATCATACGGTATTTGTTGTTTGGGTTAAAAATGCTTGTATGTCCCCCTAGGCATTTTCTGGATGTATTGTTTTACATTTATTTCAATTAGCAGATGATTTGGTTCAGCAGGTTGGGTAAGCTTCTTTTTGAAAAAAAAATGTGCAAATTATTAAATAATAGATGTAGCGGGGAGAATATGCCCCGTTTAGGCATCATGAAGTAGGAAAAAACTTGATTTCAACAGACAACCAAAACTTTGGTATTCTTTAAGCAGCACAGCAAGGAGGGTTGTCATTTTCTAAGTGTGAAATGGTAACCTAACAGGACCTAGGGGACAAATTTCAAAGCTAACATGTGGGTTACATTTGCATGTTTTCTTCCAACATCGGCTTTTCAAACTGTAACTAATTTTCAACTGCATGTTAAAGCCTAGCTGTGTATGCAAGAGCATCACTTCAAAAAGTTTGTTACTTACCTCTATTTTAACTTTAGAATTGGAGTACTATTTAACAGAAGTTATGAGACCAGGAGAGGTCTCAATCCCTTTGTGTAAATGTCTTGATTAATAATTGCATAAGATACAGTATACGGATAAAGTAACTCATTCTTAATGTAAACAATTTTTTTGGAAGCAGGGGAGGGAGGTAGGGAAAGGGAAAGAGAGAGAGAGGAGACTGGGATGTAGTTTTAAGCCTATATTTAAATCTAAAGTGGGTTTCTTGCAGACAACATATAATTGTATCTTATTTTGTATCCACTCCGACAATCCCTTTCTTTTAATCAGTGTATTTATACCATTCATATTTAAAGTCATTATTGACCTGGTTGGATTATTACTTACCTATCTATAGATCTTTTCTATTCATTACACTTTGTCTTATTATTTTCTTCTTTCTTTAGTTTAAGCAAGTATTTTATGTGATTTCCTATTTCCTCTTTTTTTACATATCAAGAATACTTCCTTTTAAAATTATTTGCATATTTTCCTAGAGTTTGCCCTATACACTTTTTACTAATATGAATACTCTTTAAAACAACACTTTCCAGCTTCATGTATGGTGCAGGTTTTTCATAATGGAGTATTTTTAATTCCTAGGATGTAGGCTTCATTACTTCATTCAACAAATGAATGCTGGATACCTTCCTTGAGACAGATCCATGCTAGTTTCTGAGGGTACAGTGGGGAGTAGCCTCATCACCGTCGGCTGTAGTGGGAGTTCTTCAGTGGGGAGACAGGTATGGATGAAAAGATCACACAAAGATAGCTTCCCAAACGCTCATCAGCGTTATGAAATCCTGGTCTGAGGCTAGAAGTTGTGAGGGCAACTTTAGAATTGCCTCCTCTGGGAAACTTCTTGTTTCTCTGGACTCATGTCTCTCTAGTCGTTGGATTTCCTGATGATGACAAACCAGTAGATGACTTCCTAGTTGAGGAGGGATTCCGTGAGTCTTCATTTCTGGTGAATCAGTTCTTGAAGTGTCTGAGGGTGAAGTCTGTCTTTTGACAGATTTATTTTCTCTGCCCCTCCACACATATAGGTGGAAATCAACGACTAGGATTCCTCTTTCTTTTTTCTTTTCTTCTATCTCTTTCACTTTTCCCAAAATCTGTAATAATAAGCAATGACAATGGCAAGAGGGTGGTAGAGACTTTCTAAAGGGAAATTGGCACATGGTCTTGGGTGGTTCCTTCTTTCTTTCCCTAAAATCCACTCAAATCCTATTTCGCATGAACTAATTTTGAGGATTTCCATAGAGTATTTCCAACTTGGTAATATGATAGAATAACCAGTTTTAACACAACTGCGATACGATACTATGTGTTTACTTTGTGTTGCAATCGCAATAACATCCTGAGAAGCAGCAGATGAAATGTTCAAAGCCCCCTAAGGGTGAAAAAAGCCATCTTTATTTTTCTATAACTCACTTTACTCCAACTTCGAGCTTCTATCATGCTTGATGCCAAAACTCTGTCACTTTAGGCAGAGAGATGCCTTTCCTTCATTGTCAAATTTAGGATTGTCTTTCCTTAATTTCCCTCTCTCCCCCAACATTGATGGTAAGCTGAATGGGGCAGCTCATGCCCTGATGTTGGTAGGAAAAGTAAATTTGGTTTCTAAAATCTCATCTGCCTTGTTATTATTCTCATATCTCTGAGATGTCACTTATCTCTCCTGACCCATTAGTAGGTCTTCCATCCACCCTGACATTCATCATATCCAAAATGGGCCCTTCTTGGATTCTGATCTTTGCTCTGTGTCCCCAGTCACCCATGGAAGTGGGTCTCACTTTGATTTTCATCATGTCTGTTGTGCTTTTGTGCATTTTCCAGGAAGAGAGAGATGGGCAGGGGTTGGGGGAAGCAAGCACCTTAGGTAAGGAGGGTACAGGGGAACAAAAACAATGTCTAACACCTCACAGTACCATTTCGGGAGTCCTTCTTGATCAGTGCTAATGGATACTGGAGTTTTTTTTTTTTTTCAGGCATTATCTTTATGGGTTAGGCTTATCTTTGTCCAAATAACTTTTTGCTTGTTTGAATTTGGAAAGTTATTTTCCTGAAGACAACTTTCTCTATCTATAATTGAAACAGTGTGGATGATTGTAGTTTAAATGGGATGCCAGCTATACTTCCTGGCTTGTTGTACACTTGAGTTCACCTTCTACTCTCTAACAATTATATACATAATTTTTTTGAGAGGGACAGTGAGAGAGAGAGAAAGAGAGAATCAATTTTATTTAGTTTCCCTTTGGCCCTCGTTGCTCTGACACTTCACTATGCACGTGGTGCTGTGGTTTGAACCCACGGACTCACACATGCAAGGCAAGTGCCGTAACCACTGAGCCACCGCTCCAGCCTTATATGCATAATCTTGGGCAAATATTTTTTCTCCTTAAAAGCGAATTTATTCCTTGGCAAAGAAAAATCTATGGTAAGGGTGAGAAGGAAGGGTGGGCGTGATAGAAAAGATGAAAGTGTTAAGCCAAATAAATTTCAGGTTCTTTCCATTTCCAAAGTTCTCTGATTCTGAGTGAGGAATCTGTTGTAGGAGAATTAGCCAGTCCTCTAGAATACAAAGCCCAGCTTGCTAGACATGGCACCTGGTTCACCAAACTTGGGGGTTTCATAAAGGACTTGGTGATGTTCTAGAGCAACAGAGTTCCCCTGACTATAGCTGTTAACTCAGTTTTGAGCAGTGGAGGACATGATGACTTTGCAATGGGAAACATAAAGGTTCTAGTGTTCTGAAACTCCTAGCCAAAACTCCGCTCTCAATTTCTCCCCAAACAAAGCTTCAGGAAACTTCTTATTCAGGAAATAAGTACTTCATTACCATTCACTACCATGTATTATTAACTTTCCACAAGTCTGTCCCTTGTGCTCAACTTATGTCAATGTTTCCTAAGAAGCTCCACCCTGTGACTGAACTGAGCACAAGGGTAATAGGGAGGCTTAGCTGGGTGGAATAGAGGGAGGCACAGCTTACATGAAACTTGTCCCTGATACTGCTGGCTCTGTAACTTTGGGAAATTTTCTCATCCTCTTCACCACTCAGTTTCTTCTTTTGTGAAATGGAGATATTGGGTACTAATGCACAAGCAAGCAGAGGCCAACATTTGACATAAAAGAACATTTTTCTAGGAAGAGGTCAAGATTTTAACAGGTTCTCAAAGACATCTGTGTCCTAGAAAAGGTGTGTTTGTGTGTGTGTGTGTATGTGTGGGGGAGCTGTCACTGTTCCTGAGGATATATTCAGCTCCCTTATGTTCAAAGTTAATTCTGTGCATTAATTCTCCTCTCCGTGTGGGGAGAGCAGAACTCTAAGAAGATCATGCTGATGGGGCCCAGAAACCGAGAGATGATGCTGGAGGACGGCTATTCAGTGGCAAAGTGTTTGTGGCTGGCCTTTCTTGTCCTCGAGAGTGACGGGCAGTCACTTTTGAACTCAGGAACAATTTAGGCCTACCAAGTTTCAAAAGCAAAGTATTCAGTGGTGATGTCCTAGGACAGTGTGGATAAGCAGAGAAAGGAGTAATTATTTCACGGACTTCAGAACTACAAGGAAACTTGGAAATTGCCTAGCCTAACTCTCTCAAATGACACAAAGGAGGTCTCAAGGGCTTAAGCAACTTGCTCAACAAGCCAATGGAAATCCATGGAAGGAGTGTGACTCTCCTGGCACCCCGTTTCCACCTCCTTTACCTGAGAAAATCTTAGGAATTATTGACTTTTGTCATCACACAGATTGTGACAAGTTCAGTATTTAGGAAAATGCACAGAAGCCAGCGGCGTGGAAGCAAATATAGGGAACTGTGGAAAACATAGGGAACAACTAGTAATTGTTTTCTAATCAGTGCAATCAAAACTGATGGAATTTAGAACATATCTTTCCCCCCATGATTATAATCCTTGACCTGTTTAAATAGTTAATAAGTCTAAGATTTTAAAATTTTTAATAGTTTTCATTTTGGTTGAAATTGACATTTCCAGTAATTTGCCAAAATGCCGAACACAAAGGGAACGAGGAGAGGCACCTGCTATGTATTTCCTAGGCTTTTTAAAAGGAAACATGTCATTGTTCCTTTGACCACATACATGCAAATCTCCCAGAAATGTGATAAAAAACGTAGACACGAACAGTGTGGGTACTGTTCAGAAAGGGATGCCCCATAAATGTTACCACAGCAAAACTGGAAGAGTTTACAGTGCTACTGAGAATGATGTTTGCACTGCTGCAAACAAACAGGTTGAGAGCAAGGTTCTCATCAAGAGCGTTAATGGAATATGTTCAGCATGTTAAGCTTTCGGAAATGCATGAAGGAAAAACGATCAGAAAAAGAAGGAAGCCGTTACAGTTTGGATATAAAAATGTCCCCCAAGGAGCTCCTGCACTGCAAAATGTAGCGGTGTTCAGAGGTGAAAAGATTGGATTGTTAGAGTTGTAACCTCATCAGTGTGTCGATCATTTGAATGGGACCATTGCCACGGCTGATGTGGAAGAAAGAAAGGAAACTTGCACCTTGACCTTCCTCTCTGGAGTGCAGGCTTCAAGAGGTGGTGGGGTGACAAAATGTTCTCACTCCAAAAGCTGAATGTGGTGCCCACGTGTCATTGGGACATGGTGTGGGATAGGTGCGCCATCTGCAGCGTCCACGTGAGGGCGGCCTGTCTTAGATTTCAAGCTGAAAATAAAGGAGAGGATTGAGTTGTGGTCTGGGGAGAATGTAATCATTCCTTCCACAGCTGCTTCGTGTCCCTGTGGGTGAAACAACATCACGGCCTTTTCAGCCAGCAGGACTGGGTGGCCCAAGGAATCGGCAACCCTTCTTACCTGCTCACAACCCTAGTAGTTCTTGCTGTCAAGTGCCCAGAAAGTCTGGAACACTCCATCCAGGGAAGTAATGCTTCAGAGAGGATCTGTGGTCCTTTGGGACTCATTGAATGCAAGATTTGGCATTTTGTCAGTTTTAATTTTTGGAAATTCCCCACAATTAAGAAGCTAATTTATTAAATCTAGTGTTTCCTACCTCTATGGAATGTGTCATGCATGCTGTTTAAAAGTGTTAAAAAAGACAAGAACTCCAAATAAAATGGAATTTGTAATTTACCTGTCTTTATATGAGGGGCTGTGGAAACAGTTCAACTCACAAAAGAAGGTTCTGCATGCTTACGGTCAATCAGCTAAATGAGAGAATGTTACAGTAACACCTAAAGTGCAGTTTAAACCACCCTGAAAAAAAAATCCAGTGGACAACTGGATGGAAGCCGTAGGGAGGTGGGGCATGGCTAGAGGAAATAGTCGGGGACTGTATCTTGACCCTGGCCTCTTCCCGCTCTTCTTCCTGGATGCGGTGAGCGGAACAGTTTTCCTCTACCTCCTTTCCACCATGATGCTCTGCCTTGCCTGGGTCCGGAGCAAGGGAGCTGGCCAACCAAGGACTGAAACTTCTTAAATAGTGAGCCAAAGTAAACTTTTCCTGCTCTCAGTTGTTCTTGCCAGGTTTTTTGGCCATAGTGATGAAAAGTTGATGAACAAAGCAGCCAAAGAAAAAGATACCGGTGTTCAGCTGAACCACCAATGTGCTCCAGCCTGAGAGGCACACTGTGTGGGAAGAGCGGAGCTGCTGGAACCATTCCCTACGAACTCGTGGTCTAACATGTGCAAAAATTTTTAAAAATACTTCCGGACTTTTAAAAACTCATTACCCCCAACTGTAAAACAACTTGGGAAAACATAGTAACTAGGAAGTTAAAAAAATGATGAAAAAAACCCAGTTACTAATAACTTCATAATTAAGGGGTAACTCCTACTCATTGAATGGAATATTAACTTCTGATTTTCTCTTTATGTATTATTCTCTCTGTCTTCCTATGGTTCTCTCTATTGTCAATTTTGATCATATATTTTATCAGTAGAATTTACATCCTGCTTTTTCATTCATCCTTATATCATGAAATGTCTTCCATGCCATTAAACATACTTTAAAAAAACATCTCCTTAGATGGTCACTGAGATGCCCTTCTTCCTATGCCTGTAGTTTGATACCAGATTGATTTAAACTTGACCCTGTGGCTGGACACGTGTATCCATGGATATTCTAAACAGTGCTGTGCTGAACATCTCCACACATAAATCTTTATTCACACTTCTTATTACTTCCTTGGGGTAGATAACTAGAAGCTGAGCTACATGGGTATGAGGGATGACCTTTTCCAAATCTCTTGATATCCACTGTCAAACTCAGAGACATTTTAAACGTGCAGAAAAGGTCAATGGAAAAAGGCTCTCCTTCAACTTCTTTTATGAAACTGAGTTGCTGAACTTGCTGACCCAAACTAGATTTTTTATAACCTTACATGTCTGAAACTTAGTAATTACTAAAAAGGATCCTGTGCTTATGGGAGATTCTTGATGAGGTGATTTCTTATTCATTCAGGAAGGTAATGATTGGGTATGTACTGTGGTGCTGGTTAGTGAGGGTAACTGGGGATAAGCAGATGATGATGCGTTTGAATGCTAATACTGAGTAGAAACCGGCTTCCAGGCATCAGCTATGCCACAAGTGAGGTTTGAGAGGCTGTTAGGAGGAATTATTTTATGTATTTACACAGTTTATTCCCTTGAGTCTTTTGCCATTTTCTCTGGGCTTCCCTTGATTTTGAAGAAATTATATATGATCTCCCTCTCCCCTTTTCCATATAGTTGTCCCTACTAAAAATCTGCTTGCTGTAAACAGTCTGGAAATATTTATTAAGAGATGTTTGAAAGAAAAAAGTACAGTTGGCCTTGTCTTCCAGAAAG
The DNA here is from genome assembly GCA_004027875.1 of Aplodontia rufa. NCBI lineage: Eukaryota > Metazoa > Chordata > Mammalia > Rodentia > Aplodontiidae > Aplodontia > Aplodontia rufa. Next base: position 43,917 of record PVKS010006211.1, read on the forward strand.
ACAAACCGCTTCACCTCTCCCATGTCTCCGTTTGTGTACACCATGGGCACTTAGGTGCCATGAGGGAGAATGTTGCACTCCTGGGTGCAATAATTGGGTCTCCTGCATTTGCTTTGTACACTATAGTAAGTCAGGAAGCATCTCATAAATAATCTTTTCCTTCTCTTACGCTCCCTGGCCTCCTCTTGTTTCCTTTCTCTTCCTGTGAAATGCTGCATCTGTTACTTGGATAGAAAGGGGGCAATTATACACATAAATGTGCATAATTTTATCACTATTACCTAATGATAAAAATCATCTATAGTGTGATAACTGTTGAACAACAAACTTATTTTCTTTTCAATAACACCAGGCACAATCTATGTATAGTAAGGTTTATGTCCTCATAATCTTAATGTTTGAAGCTAAGAATATCAAGAAAAAAATTAAAAGACCAGCCTGCACCATAATTTTTAGAAGTGATTAAACCTATTTAGCATGAAATTTCAGGGCAAAGGCCAATCAAGTGACGTTTGGATGAAATCAACCTCATTCCTTGTTCTTAGGCATCCAGACTGGTCTGTGAAACCCAACACAGGTCGTAGAAGGCGCCGGATTTTATTGTTATGCTTTTGTAGTTTGCTTATCTAAGGAGAAAGCAAGCATGTGCCTTTAACGATGCTATCTTTCTGTGTATTCTTTTGCTAGAATCTCAGTTTTATTGAATACATGAACATTATTGCCTTAAAAGTGGATACTTATTTGAGTAAAGACTAATTTTTCAATGTGTCGACAAATACTGGAGTAACTGCTAGAAATAGCAAATCACCGATAGAAAGTGATTTCATTGCTCTTGACTACATGGCACCCTTTGGGAGCTTCAGAGAAATGGCTTCATTTTCATATTGCTCCCTGTGGTAGTGATTTGATCCCACTCTGGGGTGGACTGGGGTGCAAGTTTGTTTTTATTAAGAGAGCACCTACGTATTTTCTCTGGGAAAAGAAGCAGAGGAGTGGGTACCGGAGGAAATCAACCCAGATCTCAAAAAGTAATGATTATGTTCTAGCTCTCTTTTCTTCAAACAAAACTTGCTCATAGGAGCTGCTGCTGAAGACTCCGCTGTTCTTTCTGAGGAGTTGAATGCATGCTCATTATTTTGACTATTTGCACCTTCCTGTTTCTCAGATTCCAACTGAATAATCCAATTCCAGTTTCCAAATCTGGTCGGCAAACAACATGACAGGGGGATTCATATTCTGAGTCAAGTGGATTTTTTTGGGAAAGAAAATTCCTGGATCCAAAACGGTGTTGAGAAATGGACCTCTAGAGTTAGGCTTTCCTGTTGTCTAGTTCATACTAGCTTTGGGTTCTAGGAAAGTGACTTAACCATCTTTGCTTGGGTTCTCTGGGCCCCAGATCCTTGTTTGTATGAGCACCTGCTTCATAGGGTGACAGAGAGATCTGAATGAGAGAATGCATGTGAAATGTTGGAACATAGCAACTGAGTGATATTCATTAACTGAGACTGTGACCCTGCAAGCACAAAGCTGGTATTCTTGGTTCAGAGTTGGTTGAATAGTGCCCCATAGATGGAACAAGTACATTTGCACTCCACGTGTGGCTTTTTCTCTAACCCCATGCACATGCGAACCACTCCTCACACACATTATGGAGTTTTCTTCCTCTGGTGCACAGACATTTTCACCATGTTAGGTTAAAAAGTTTATGTTCTCTTTTAAGATGTTTTACTTTTATCTGCCCAGTGATAATCATTTCCTGTACTCTATCTATGACATCATATTCAAAATATGTTTGTACTTGAGCGGATGTGACTGGCCTGGGGGTTTTGAAATCAAAACCCAGATTTCACAAAATCATACTCAAAGTTGGGTATGAGGTGTGTTAACTGAAGTTTACCAAACTGGGCATCCCAAAACACCAACCACTCACCACTTGGCTCAAATACAAATTCTCTTGTGATTTCTGACATTGAAGACTTTAAAAAAAAATCCTTTTTTTTTTTTGTATCAGGGATTGAACCTAGGGACACTCTACCACTGAGCCTTTTTAATTTTTATATTGAGACAAGATGCTTAGGGACTTGCTAAGTTACAGGGGTTGGCCTCAAACTTGCAATCCTCCTGCCCCAGCCTTCTAAGTAGCTGGGATTATGCCACAGTACCTGGCCTGGCACTCAAATCTGACTTTCTAAACTTATCATCCTTCTTCATCTGGGGTCTCAGTATCTCACTCCTCTTTGGCTGTTTCCAAATGCCTGAAATTGAATGTTTACTTTTGCTTATTTGGGAATTTTTAAAGGAAGATGTATTGGATTTCATTAGATTCTCAAAGTGGACTTTAATTCAAGAAAGATAAAAAAAAAATTTGTCTTACCTCATCTCCCTCTCACTTCTTCCACACCAGCATCCCTGCTATTGTCTGCAGCAACAAACTCATCTCTGCTCCAAGATCCTTTCTCACAATATTTAACATTTCCTGCTTCCTGAAATAAGGCCCCTCCAGCTACACAAGTGTTTTATACCATCATTTCTTTTGTGACCACTTTCAAAAATTTTGATTTTTTCCTCATATATTCTGAAAATTATTTCGCTTTCAAATCAACTATTTTCTTCACTTAAAAATATATTAAAAGGAAGCTGGTGAATAGGTAATAAAAGAAAAAGGACAATAGCACAGTGGCACATGCCTGTAATTGCAGTGGCTCAGGAGGCTGAGGCAGGAGGATCCCAAGTTCAAAGCCAGCCTCAGCAACTTAGTGAGGCCCTAAGCAACTTAGGGAGACTCTGCCTCAAAATAAAAAATTAAAAAAAAAAAGACTTTGGTCTCAGAGAAAGAACATATCCAAAGATTGGTGATATCAGAGGAGAGGAAAGAGGACTGGACCTGGGGATGAAATCTTGTCCTGGGGAAAGGCTGGGAGCAAGAGCCATCAGGGAAGCAATGGAGATAGGTCTGGAGGGTCTGACCCACCTGAGTGTTAGTAGAAAGTGCTCATGTGAGAGAGCAAATGGACACAGGGTAGGAGTGGGAAGGAAGGAGAGCTTGGAGACACAGTTTCAGATTCTCACACGAGGTGTTGGGTAGAAGGTGGTGCACAGAATGAGGAGCAAATGAAGCTGGAGAAAAGATAGAGGCTTACTAGGGTGAAGGCAAATGTGGAAGTTGGAAGGGGTTCAAGCTACATTTTATTGAAGAGCATGTCGACAGGGACTTCAAAATGTCCCAGATCCAGGACTTGAGAAGGGACAGGGCTGGGGTAGACACCTGGAAATGGGCAGGGGCAGCACCTGCCTGTGTCTTATGGGAAACAGGTATGAAGAGTCATAGATGGGGACTGTTCTTTTACTATGCACAGCTCTGGCCTTCCTGTCTGTTCACAGAAATCTGAAGAGCCCAGCATTACCTTGGCAGAGACAGATATCTACAGACAGCATGGAGAATACCACTGTTTGGTTCAGGAGGGGAAGAGGAACGCAGTCACTCTGACGGTCTCTTGTAGTCTCTTGCTTCTCAAATGACTGGGCACATGGACGCTGGAGGAAGTGTTAGAATTGCTGGGCCCTGCTTCCAGAGCTTCTGAGTCAGCAGATCTGGGGAAGGGCCTGGGTACTTGCATTTCTAACAAGTCCCCTGTGTCACTGAGGCTGCTGATTGGAAATTACACACTGAGAACCACTTGGCAAGGAAAAGCAGTCTTTGCTTTTTGGTGATTGATCAAAGTGCTCTTAAGTTCTTTTTAGAACAATAAATCATTGCAATATAAAAATGAGATAAGTGAACATGCTCTTTCAACTCTAAACTTATAGACTAATATAAAACATTTTAAATGGGAAATGAAAACATTTAAAATTGCTATTGATTCTCATCAGAGCAATAGTTCAATAAAGAAAAGAATCATGATTTCAGTCTCCCCTCTTTATCTTCTGCTTTAATATGGATTCTTAGTTTTGCTTTCCTTGGAGACACGATCATTTCAGATTTAGTCTGTGGTGGCCCCTCTATGGCGTGAGGGAAGGCAGAATGTAAGGGAAAGCCAGGGAGATTTTCCTTCCTGGCCTTGAATTCAGTTTTAGAAGGATGCTGTATCCATGACCTATCCTTGCAAGCGGTCGTGGACCGTACGGCCAGCGGGGAGGAACTCTACTGATGCTGAGCCAAGATGCTCTTCTGAGCTGGCAGCCCTACTGTGGGTTGTTTGTGGGAATGTTCTTCTCTCTGCCTCTGCCCACCATGGGGACTGCAACCTTTCCTTCAGGTCTACATCTGAGCTCAGAGTACAGGGAAGACACTTGGAGGAAAGATGAGGCACATTTCCAAAGAGAGAAAAATATAAATAAATCCATGAAAACCCAAGGTTGACCATATCAGAAACAACCAAGTCTCCTTGAGCATCTCTTATGATAAATCCACACATTGTGTGCACCCTTATAGATGCTGGCAGAGTAAACAAGAAGCTTTTAAATATTAGCATAAGTTTCACATCTTTCCTTGTTCCGGCTGGAAAGGGTTGTCTTTGCTCTTGATAAAGGGTTCCGGGAATTGAGGCAATGATTAAGAGAGTGGTTTAATCACAAAAAGGGAAACATTCCAATCAGTAACTAATAAAAATAAACAACAGAAAGAATGATGGATGTTGGACTTTTAGCACTCCTGGTTTTCAGCCACTGGCAACCTGTGTATGTGTTTGCCATCAGTGTTCAACCTCGATGTTTCCCCTGCAGGAAAAAGAAAAAGGAGATAATTAGAGCAAATCAGAATTGAAGACTGAGTGCTTGTGGTAGAACTGCCAGCTGGAATATATGATGCCCCATTCAAATCTGAATTTCAGATAGGCAATGAATAATTTACAGAATGGGACATACTTATACTTCTTTAATATAGATTTAGTTGGACATCCTGATTTTTATTTGCTAAATCAGGCATTTTGACTTAAGGAAAACTTTTATTTTTATTTATTTTTGAGGGTGGGCTCCACATTCAAGGTTGAATCTTGCTCCTTGTTCCTATTGTATATGTTGAGATTCTTTAAAGAAGAAAGATGCAAATTCACAAGTGATATTCATGGATATATGTTAACCTTAGGAATTTAAATTCATGATCTTTGATGGAAAAAGAAACCAAAGCTGGTATTGACAGAAAGCCAAAAGAGACCCTTTTTTGCCCCCTTACAGCAGTTGACTGATTGTCAGTTGGGTGCAAGCTGTAACAGTTGAGTAACAGACAGGCCACCTTTGGATTAGCTGTGCCACTTTCAGCACCTCTTCGAACAATAATTATAATCTGTGGGGGGAGAATATCAATTTAAAGGTCAAGAGCTTTCATAAAAAAAGTGATTATTCAGTATTTCATACTTTGAACCTAAGCACACTCCAGGATTCACTGTATCACTGTCTTTTGTGCAGCAGGTATATGCTGAGCAATGGATTGCTTAATTATATGATTATCTGTCTTTAGGGAGGATATGTGAACATGAATAGAGGCCACGGGAGAGGTACATTGCTTTACTTGTGATCCTTAATCTATATCTACAGCCATTACAGGTTACAAGTTGACTTTTAAAATAAATATCTAAAATATAAATTACTTTTACAATGCAAAGTGGGCATTTTGGTGTTAAAGAGCTCCTTGAGCTGAAAAATGGATACATGACATGAGTGGGCTCCATCATTCCTTTCCCATTTCTCTGATTTTTAGTGATCAGCCAGTCTAGGGGTGAGGAAGGGAAAAATCCCAGTCTCCTAATTAACCAGGGCGGGGAGAAAGGCCAAGCAGTTAACCCTTGTAAGCAAATCATCAAGTATGATGTTAGACAGGAAGATGGCTTTGCTGTGAATCAGAATTCTAGGCAAATCTCCTGGAGATTCTAGGTGCTGGGAGAGCCAGATGATTGGAGAGGTTAAGACCAGGCAGCCAAACGCCATTAATCTCTTTGTGTTTGCTCTAGTCTTCTGGAGTTCATCTTAGAGAAGGGGTTCAGTGTGCAGGAGACAATTCAAACTCAGATGCTGGTGTGAGAAATAACTGGGAAGCAGGGTAAAGCCGCAGCAGCAACAGCACACAAGGTAATTAGTGAAGTACCACTGGCTGCTGATAGTCTTCCTTCCCCAATCCAGTTCCAAATGATACCTTTGGCAAAGTATTCCTAGGACCTCCCAACAGGGGGGCTAGTTTAGCTTTAAGTCCATGTTTCATTGTGAGGTAGCTGCAGAGGACAGAAAAAGAGAAATGAAACTCTGGACAATGTTGTAAAGGTTATATGATCTCTCTTGATCAAGGGGGTCCACTTGAATGCTCATCCTGAAGCTAATGTCTGTTGCTTCTGCTTTCAAGGGCATCTAATGACTTTGGACACCATGTTTGGGGTAAGTTCCTAATATGTAGCCCTGACCTCCACCCCCACTATGTTCTTATTAGGATGAAACTAATATGTGTTTCTATACGTCAGATTTATTTAATTAATTTTGTATCGCATGTGCTTATTTACAAATGCAACATTTTTGGAGGCAGAAAATTTGCCAAGGAGCAGGAAAATCTCGTCTCAAGGCTGAAAATCTTTTTATGATCCAAAGATGAGCACTAGAGACACTAGAATAATTCATTCTGTGAAGATGGCCAAGAAAACTTTGTTTTGAAATCCCCGTGCCTGTGATTACATCATGCCCGGTGAAGCATCCACTTTCAGAAACAATAGATAGACATTTGCTCTTCTAGAACTCCGCTGCCTGGTTTCAAAGAGCTTTTTATTTTTTATTTTTTTATTTTTTTTGCCTCTCTTGGCTCTGAGTGGCTGCAACACATGGTAAATCTTTAACTTCAAGTGTCCTTCTGTGGTGACCAACTAAAATATTAGCAAAATAAATGTTTTATGGGAAAATGTTGGCAGGAACCCCAACAGAAACAGGTGGTATTGGGTTATTTCAATATAATGTAATGATACAGCCAGGTTTCCATCTGGGCAGCATGTGGTTGGGTCTGCTCAGAGAGTATCAAAGAGTGTGAGTGTGCACGGGGGACCCCAGCAGTGTACAAGCGTGCAGCTAGATGGCTACTTTACAAAATAATAGCCTGGGTTTTGGGTCCTCTGGGTTAAATATTTTTACTGTCAAAATCTGAATTTCTTCATAAAATATTAAAGGCGAAGCAAACCTCTGACATGCAATACTGAGAGGCGTAATTATAAAGCAGTTCCTGGAAGCCAAAGAGAGCATGCATTAAAGCGAGGCGTTTATTATAAAAGAGTTCATTACCCTTGGAAGCGAAGACATGTTTTAGAGGGAGCCTCGGAACAGAGAAGCTTTTTTAGCAAGGATTACTATACTGTGAAAAAAGGCACAGCCTTGTCGGTGAGAGTACAAGTAGAAAATAAAGAGAGAATGGGATTAGCTGACTGCTAAAGGCCTGATCGTGATCCAAAGCTAAAGAGATGCATCCTTAATTTACCACCAGGGAAGAGTCTTTCTCCCTCTTCCATAAAGTTCCTGCTTTAGGCACTTCAAAACACATGGAATTAGGAACACTTGGAACATTTGGTTTTGTATTCAGCTTTCCTGCCTGTATATTCATGCTAAGCTTGATAATAAACTCTTGGCTCAATAACTCCCTATATGTATCCCTGAGAGGGGCATCAAATTATGGCAATGTGCAGAGGTAGATCCTCTTCAGAGGCAGAGAGACCTCGCTCCCTGGCTCTCTCAACTCTAGCCAGAGGAAGAAGACTAGAAGATGCACGCTGGGATTAAGCCATTTGGAAGTGGCTTGCAATCTCCTTGATGCTGACTAGCAAATCCAGGAAGTCACGGGAACCATCTGCCAAAATGGAGGAGCCACTTGTACCCCAGGGTACTTGGCCAGGAAGGCTTGGCTTCTAGAGAACTCTTTGTGGCCATTAATTGATAGGACAACAGACATGGAAACACTGAAAACAAAGGTCTAGATATGAAATCTAAGGGTTGATGGATAAAAATGGAGCAGTGAAAGCCTCCCCACCAAGAAGTAATGAAGTAAATACATTTAGTTACAATGCCTCATGTTACTGGTACCCAGAGGAGGCATGCATGCATATGGCTCTGATTCATATGGGCCGCCCTACAGTATCTGCTGTGTTCTTCTAGATGAACAGAGAGAGGCAGAGGAGATGGTGTGATGAGATACCCAAAAGCCCCAGAGTCTGATTATTTTCCTGTTACTCTTATGGGGCTGGACTAAGGCCAAGGAGAAAATGGTACTCTGGAGGATAAGCAGGTTGTAGCCAGGGCCTTGGGCTGCTTGGGAAAATGAATTTCTGCATCTGGATCAGATCTAACATGAAACAATGGTGGCAGGTCTCAGTTCTTCTTTTCATAATGTATGGGGATGGCTATTGTGTGCATCATAAGACTTTGGTTCCTGTAGGGTTCTATAAGGTAGTAGCATATACAGACTTCCCAGTTGAAGAGTTTATGATCTAATGGGGGAAAGTATGTAAAGAGAGAAAAATTAAAATTTGAGCTATCCAAGGGTAGAAGGACTTCATTTTACTCCCAATCAAATGGCACATAGTAGATGCCAAAATAAAAGCTGAATTGTACCAGATTAGAACACAAAGGTATCTGATTGGCTTAGAAATTATGGATAACTCCAAATATTGAGTTCTCTCCATTATATGTCAGTCTGTCTCCTATCTCTGTGATAAGAAGTGAATGTGGGGCTGGGGATGTAGCTGAGTGGGGTAAAGTACCCCTGGGTCCAATCCCTCCACTCCCAAAATAAGTGAATGTAATAAGTTAAGGGAGAGGTAGAGAACTTCATAACAGAGACTCAGTTGCTTGGCTTTACAGCCAGGTGGTGCTTTTTAATTCTTTAGAAATCATCATAGACTAGGAAAGTTTGCTAAAATAATTGTACAACCATTGAAAACTCTGAACACCTTACTCTTGAGTTTCTCCCTCTACCTCCTTTTTCTCCTGAATCTGAAACTATCAGGAACTTTGTCTTCATTTGTTTTCTGTTGTTATTACAGAATTCCACAGCCTGGGTAATTTAAACAAAAGAAGCTATTTAACTCATGGTTCTGGAGGCTAGAAGTTGAAGGGGAGAGCGGTGGTAGCTGGTGAGAGTCTTGATGCTGCATCATAACATGGCAGAAGGTGAAAGGGCAAATGAGTATGTGCAAAGGTGAAAGTATGAGACTTGCTTCTATAACAACCTGCTCTGCGATAACTAACCCACTCCCTTGCTAAGGAATTAATCCATTTGCAGGGACTCTACCGGCACGACTCAATCGCTTCTCGTTAGGCCCCGCCATTCAACATTGTTGCATCAAGGAACAAGCTTCTGACCATGAAATTGGAAAACACATCTAAACCATAGGAGTCTCCAAGTATAAGACTACTAGTTCTTTCTTAAGGAAAAACAAGTGTTTTAAGCCTTGGAGTAAGGAAGTAGCCTTCTTTGAGTTTGGGAGAAGACCAGAGCAGAGATTGTATTTTGCAGGCTGGAACAGCAATGGAATTGATCTCTGGGTGTGTGTTCTTCCTCTGATGCTGGCTTGTGGTAGCTTATATCGATAGGCTGGGAGCTTTGTGTTAAAATTCAGTGATCATGTCTTCAAGCTATCTCTGGCTATTCATGGCCTGGTTGAAGTAAGGAAGGCTGTCTTACTAGGTTCAGGCTTTTGTGGAAATCATCCAAATTAGCCCTTCATGTTGCAGTGACAATAAATGAGATGTACACATAGTGTTTGGTCATTCTGAGATCTAATTGAAAAGGTTGATGATGCCTAATTTTATTGGAACATTTACTATGTGCAAAATCCTATGCTAAATGCTTTATAGGCAAGAAAATTGAAACTTAGGTTGAGTAACTGGTCCAAGGTCATGGAGGTTGTAGGGGTGAGGTTGAATCAGGTCTGTCTGTCAGACTCCAAAATCCAAGCTCTTAAGGCTCCTGAAATAATCTGAAAATGGTGCTATATAAATAGGAGAATCGTGAGTGCCTAGCATATCAGTGGCATAAGTTGGGGCTTATGGCTAACTGTTTAGAAAGGGTCACAGTGTCCTTCCCTCTTGCTGTGGCAAAACAAATTTTACATAGATTAAATGTTTAGGTTAATTGCAAAAGCGAAGCACCAACAGAGACATATAATGGGGGAAAATGTTGGTGAATATAATAAATGATAACTTGAGGCAGAGAAGACCTTTACAAAAAGAATAAAAATACGAGGGAATAAAGATAGATTTGTCTGCAAAAAAATCCTCTAAAATTTCTTTATGTCAAAACTATGAAGGAAATTAAAAGATAAACAACTGGGAAAAACATATGCATAAACTTTATGTCTGCTAAAAGGTGCAGATCCCTAATGCATTCCACATGCTTACTAATCAAATAAAGAGGAAATAGTCTAATAGAAAAATGGATAAAGGCCATGAATAAATAATTCACAAAGAAGACACATAAATGGACAAATAAACAAATGGAGATAGGTTCAACCCCAATAGTAATAAAACAAATTAAATGTTAAATGATATGTCTTTTTTTTTTGTCTTATAAATTGGCAGAAAGGAAAAATAATACTTAAGTTGGTAAGGACACAGGGAAACTGATCATATGTGGGGCCATTTTCTTTTATTACTGGTAGAGTATGACTTATCTGTAGGAAATTTGCCAATATTATAAGCATTTTACATTTGTGCATGCCCCTTATCCTAACAATTCTATGTCTAGTAATTTGTTTCAGAAAATATGAATGTGAGTAATGCCTTAAGTCTGAGGACAGGCACTGCAGCAGTGTTTATAATGGCAAAAAAATACAGACAAACTGAATACTCAATAATAGAAGATTGGCCAAAGTACACATTTTTTGCTGAAAAATAATCCATTCAAAATAAGTTTTTTTGGTGGTGGTAGTGAGGATTAAACCCAGGGGCACCTTATCACTGAGCTACATCCATAGACTATTTTTCATTTATTTTGAGACAGGTTCTCACTTAGTCACTGAGGCTGGCCTTGAACTTGTAATCCTCCTGCCTCATCCTCCCCAATAGTTGGGACTACAGGTGTGCACTACTGCTCCTAGATCAAAATAACTTTGTAGAAGAATATTTAACACTGTGGGAATATGTTTAGTACGTAATCATTACTAACAAAAAAGCTACAAAATGGTATACATTTTTTCCCTAAAACTTACATACGTTTACAGCACTTCTAAAATGAGTAGGAAAAAAGACAACAGAATGTTAATAGGGTCTAGGGTCTAGGTTCTAGTGTCTAGTTTTCTGATCAAAGGGGATGATCTTTTTTCTTTTTGGTATGTTTCCCTACAGTTTAAAGATCTTAATAATTAGGGGCTGGGGATGTGGCTCAGTGCTAGAGCAGTTGCTTGTCATACGTGGGGCTCTGGGTTCAGTCCCTAGCACAATTATACAAGTAGGTATATAATTATTGTAATCCAGAACAAAATGGTATTAAAAAGTGGACTGCCTTTTAAAATATACTTTATTAGGACATAGTATGTATATGTATATGTATGTGGGAGAGCTAAGGATCAATTGCTACATAATATATCTGAAATGCTCTCACATGTGAGCATATTATTAAGCATGCTATTGTAGTTCTGGGAAATCTAGTGTGTTCTAAAGAACACAAAGATACATACAGAGTAAATACTACTCTGAGATTTTCAAGTAAAGGCAAGGAGCTATTAACTTATTGAACATGTGAATATCAAGGTGTGGAAAACAAGGTGCTAACCTGACCTGGAAATGGATTCAGCCCTGGAAGCACAGGTGAGCTGTGATCTCTTCACACCCTGCAGTATGAAATAGACTAAGATTGGGCTTCTCTTACATTTACCAGTTCAAGTTTCAAGTCTCTCTCTAATCTGCTTAATCAATCAAGCTGAGGAAATTTAGGACTTAAAGTAGGTAATTGACAGCTAGACAGCTAGACAGGCAGATAATGTATGAGAGATGAGGGAGAGGGAGAGAGAAAGAGGAAGAATGCATGTGAGGAATTAGGCACTGTAAATCATCTTTTGAGCAGAAGCCTCCTGCTTGGATTAAAGTTCTAATTTGAATTGAATTTATCAGCCCTGTTCATGACTACTTTTTAAAAACAGTCCAATTTACTGTTTAATGAAGGAATCTTCTTTGTTGTGCAAATGTAATTTGTGAGGTGGAGGCAGGATTGCAAGTTCGAGGCCAGCCTCAGCAATTTAGTGAGCTTCTCAGCAACTGAGTGAGACCGTCTTGAAATAAAAAATAAAAAGGACTGGGGATGTAGCTCAATGATTAAATACCCTTGGGTTGAATCCTAAGTTCCAAATATCAATCCATCACTCCCTCCTGGATTCTCTTGAAGGAAGGACTGGAGTTCTTTGCTAGTGGGCTACTTAATACCACTAATTGCTGGTTGGTATTCTAGAGCTAAGAATCAGAGGTCTGGATTAATGGTTGAGACTCAGATTCAGAACTCTGAGTGTTCACAGTGCGCTCCAGATAACCGAACAGCGTGTTTACCATGTTACCTTTGCTGGGAAAGGATTACTAGCTACGTGGTAAAGTTCATTTACCCCAGTCTTGTATTTTCCTTGGAGAACTCAGAGAAACTAATGGTTTTTCATTAGCTTCAGCCAAATATATTTCTGGCAGTGTCTATATTTTGTTTCAGCATTTTTTTTTTTTGCTTTTTTCTCTATTGATGTCATTCTGTGTTGAAATGAACCATTTTTTCTAACTGAATGAAAGCATCTTAACTTTAATCTCTATTTTTCTTGTTATGAACAGTTCTACCCAGCTATTGCATTTGCACATGAAAAGATTAATTATTCTTTTTATCACCTTATATTCTTTTAAAAAAAAACAGAATAGGCTCTCTCAAAAGACCAGCCTATTTACCTTCTTCATATTTTCTACCTATTAAGTATCAATTCATATTACATCAGCAATACAAGGTAAGCAAAATTCAGACAACGTGCACATGTTGTGTGGACATTACATCAAATGGAATGCCTCATTAAAGTTCAGATGGATGTAGCCAGGTGCAGTGGCACATGCCTATAATCCCAAGGCCAATTTCAGCAACTTAATGAGACCCTGTCTCAAAATAAAAAATAAAAAGGACTGGGAATATAGCTCAGTGGTACAGCACCCCATGATCAAACCCCAGTACACATCCCCCCAAAAAGGTCAAATGTATTCTATCTCTTTCCCCCTTGTAGTTACCTAAAATATAATATAGAGAGGAAAACTAACTAGAATTTAGACTTCTCTCAATTGATCTATTTCTCTAGTGGTAGATGGTTATTTGCTACAGTCCAGGCCATCTCTGTTGCTTCTTTGTGGGAGCCAGAATTAGGACAGTCTATCCAATCTGCAGTCAAGTCCTAGTGCACCATGCCATGGCGTGGTAGAGTGGTGTGGAAGCTCTTTGCTCTGACTTGAGAAATGCAAGTACCTCCTGCTAGATAAATCAGTGTGTGGTGGCCTCAAATCAAATACCTTCATTTCAAAGTGGCTGGACCTCATTTTAGATCTATGGGGAAAAGAGAAAGTCTAGAGAATTGGAGGAAATCCAAACCAGTTCATCAGCCCTTAATGTTTTCAAGAACATTTTACTTTGTTACAGTGTCTAGTAAAAGAGTTTAAGTCTGCCTTGGTGAGGGATGAAAAGCAGAGTTATTTTAGGACTGGTGACTTCATAAACTTCAGAACATGGACCCAATTAAATAGAGACCTTGAAGGAAGGTGTGCCTTTGGGGTATTTATTGCAAGTCCAGAGTATCATGAAATTAAATAAATCCTTCTCTTTGCAAGGAGCAACCACATTCAGCCATGTAGGAGAAGCATGCTGGTTTATTAATAACTTTGTGATGAAGAGAGCTCATCTCTTTGCCTTTTGAGCTCAAATTAGGCACACTGTTCTACCAGGGTCCTTTATGGACACTGCAAGTTTGTTTGAGATGTGTATGAAAATGCAAAAGAAAGTGGGGAGTGGTGGTACATGCCTGTTATCCCAGCAACTCAGGAGACTGAGGCAGGAGGATCACAAGTTCAAGGCCAGCCTCAGCAACTTAGCAAGAACCTCAGCAACTTAGTGAGATTCAGTCTCAAGATAAAAAAATGAAAAGGTGGGGCTGGAGCTGTGGCTGAGCTGTTATGGTGCTTGCTTGGCATGCATGAGAACCCAGGTTCAAACCCCAGCACCATGTACACAATGAAGTGCTGGAGCAATGAAAGCCAAATTAAAAACTAAATAAAAATGGATGATTCTCTCTTTCTCTTTCTCCTTCACTGTCCCTCTCTCTTTAAAAAAAAACAAAACAAAATGGAAAGGTCTGGGAATGTATCTCAGTGGTAAAGTGCCCTGGGTTCAATCCATTTGGCTACTAGTAACATAGAACAGTAACAATAGTAGTCTATAGGTTATGAAATTTTCGTTCTCATGCAGTACAAGTCTAGAGACAAGCAGTCTGGGCAAATAGGGAGATTCCATGGTGTCCCAGATTTCTTCCATCTTCCTGTTCCTCAATCCTTAGCACATGGCTTCCATCACCCAAGGCTGTAAAGGTCCCTTTTGATTGGTGGAGTCCTAGTCATCATCATTTTCATACCCAGGAAGGGAGGAGGGGAAGAGAAAAGGCCCAGAGGAAGAGCTGCCCACCGTCTGCACTCCCTCAAGGACTCTAGGATCTTTCCTGGAAACCCCCCTTCAACAATTCCATTTGCACATCCTCGACCACCCGAGCTGGGTGTCTACAAATGGATTTTTTTTTAACCAAGGAAGATCAGAGAAGGTACACTAATTGGGCAATCAGCTATCTGCCACAGCAGAAGTTCCATGGGCCTGTGTGAAGTATTTCCTTAGTGCAACCTACCTGGTCACAATTTCCATCCTGGAAGTTTTCACATGAATTCTCCATGAATCCAGAGCCTCCTAGCATCCATCATGATGCAGACAAAGTAAAGGACTCATTCATCTATGTAAACTAGATGGACCTCAGAGGAATTCTCTAATTTGCTGTGGGATACAGAGCAATCAAAAGGCAGGCAGGAAGGAAGGAACGAACGAACAAAGAAAAAAGATTGTGAACTGGCTTTGGATCCTAGAAATAGATATCAAAGGCAAGGGAGCAAAGTAAGAACTCAATTTTCAATAGTATCATTGGTATTACCAGTTAACCAAGGACAATAGGATGTGGGCAGGCTTAGATCTTAATTCTCTAACTTATCTCTAGCATAGGAATTTTCATTGAACCCTTTATGGTGCATTTAATATGGTGTTGTATATCTCATTATCACATGGGATATTGATTATCACATGGGATTATTTCTTTGGAGGGATTGATAGACCAATCTCTCAGATGGGGAAATAGGAAGTCAGGTGTTAGGGCACTACTTCTACTCACACAGCTAGAAGAGAGAAGGGATTTGGACTCATTTTCTGACACCAGATCTGTGTCTTCTCTTCTGTTGCATGCTGGTGATTTAATACTGGTTGAAGAAGGATGTTGAGATTCTCTAGGAAAGGATTTAATGGGTTTATTCTCAGGATAAGAAGGGTACTTATGATAGAGTGATAGTTCCCTGCACCTGCTTGCTAGTCACCATCCATTGGCCATTCTGCACACTATCTGAGCCCCTAAAGGGGTGCTCTGGAGCAGCAAATGCTCCGCCCCTTCTTCTCTTCATTGGGTCACATTGTGAGCCACTTTCCTCCCCAGGCACCACCCTGGAGTGGGGAAAGGCATCATAAAAGCAATCACTATATTCTCATATTTTTTCTTGATGTAAAAGGATGAAGTCATGGCATATGGTCAGATTGCCAGCATGTTAATAATAAACCTCACATAATTAAGCACTGATTTATTCCTTTATATAAGTGAAACAAATTGCTTTAACTGCCTCTGCTTGAGACCATCCAGTCAGATGGATTATGTATAGGAAGTTGAAACTAAAAATTATGGGTGCTCATATTTCACTGTGGTGGAGGTTTATTGGAGGTACAATTAGAACCCTAACTAAATGTGTCCTGCATTCCCTTTGATGGAGAGATCAGATATTAATCTAGGGATATGACTAATTTTCAATACAGCTGCTCTCTGAGCTCTAATATTCCTGCTTTAGGTTCAAAACCTGGAAACATGTTTAAAAAATTGATCAGAGCTTATAATAGCAATAATCACCTTGAAATTGGTTGTTACTTCAGTTAATGAACCGAATCGCAGAGCATGGGCCTCCCTCTGTGTCCCTCAGGCCTTTAACTAACAAGCTAGTTGTTAACCGCTGGGTTTATTTAAAAAGAAAAATCTCCTTAGGGGATTGAATTGGGGAAAAGTAGGGGGCTGGATGTTTTCAATGGAGAGTCCCCTAACGGCACCAGCTCCCCCAGGCTCTGTCGCTCCTACCAGAGCCAAGATGGAGGTGACCCATTGGAGATGACATTTCTCCTCTAGGAGTTAGACCTGGTGAGCAACGCAGAATCTCAAGTCCCATGCCTGAGAGTTAATCTGCACTTTAACAAGATCCCCTGTGAAAGAAGTCCAGAGCAGAGTGACTCCTTTGCTCCAACCCCCAGCTTGTAAGACTCGGACCTCCTCCCAGAGGCTTCTCTGAGGCTCTTGTAAGCCCACAGCAAATCCTCGACTTCCGCTCCTATCCAGATCCCTGTGGAGCAATGTATACCAGAGCATGCAGCAGTTAGCAGTAAACAGACCCTTTACTAAGAGAGTCCTCTAGAGTGCATCTTCTTTCGAGGAAGAATTTCTTAGCGAAAAGAGAACAGGATAAGAGTCTTGGGGCAGAACAGCCTTAGGTGGGCAAGGTTGTTCCCTGGAGTTCCATCTGTTCCCACATTAGGGGCTCACACCCCTGGAAAAATGTTGGTCTGTCCTAAATTTCATATGTGAAGGCTTGGGTCAGACCTATTTCCCTTCATTTAAATGCCACAGACAAATTCTGCTGCTCAATTTTTGAAGAAAAGCACTTCTTTTCAGAACCTACAGACTTTCCCAGGACCCGGCTCCAACCATTTCCCTGTGAGCAGGGTTTGGGTCTATGCTCTGCTTCAGGTCCAATGAGCTGGTGTTTTATTTCTTTGCTCTGTTTCCCTTACTAACTGTCCACAGCAAAAGAGTTCCTCAAAAGCTTAATGTAACCTGAATAACAGAACCGCTGTGCTTTATTGATGTGCCACTGTTCTGGAACTGCGGGGGCTGCTAGACTGGGGGACAGCTTTAGGGAGCTATACAGAGCTGTGGGAGTGATGTCATGGGTTAAAGGGTATGGAGCAATGAGATTCTGCAATCTGGAGTCTGGGGTCTGCAGAGAAGCCTAGGAGTTAAAAAAAATACATATATTGTGAGTTAAGCAGAAGATCAGTTATTAGAGAGCTATTAGGAGCCAGCTGGGGACATTCCACTTCCTTGCTCAGGCCTCCAGAATCATTCAAGCTGAGAATCCGGGAAGATAGTGGGGAGCATGGTGAGTAGCGACCTCCCAAGACCTCATTTCCCCACTGTTCTGGTGGAAACTTGCCCCATCCCCCGCTCTCACTTCCTCTGTGGTTTTTATAGGTTCACTCCTTCCAGATTTATTGGAATTTAATTTTTACTCTAGGGAAGGTAGCCACTGAATGACCCTTTCTTTCACTCCCTAAAAGGCAGGCTTCATTGTACAATCTGTTCACTTGTGACCAGGCTAATCATGTGGCTTTTATGTTACTTTTCACCAGTGCTTTAAACTTTTTAAGTCACAAATAACAAGTCTCATTTTGTACTTTGCAGTGAGATTGTTTAGGAGTTCAAGCAAAATAATAAGTCTTTAAGTTGGTTTATGTTGAATCTTCTACGAAATTCCATGTCATTTACATGCACAATTTTCTTCCCCCCACCCTACTCCAAAATCTGGCGATCTGCAGGTGGTCACACAGTGTTGGAGATGAAAAGACCCTGTGGCTCCCTTAACAGAAGCAGAACCTCAGAGAGGTTGCAGAAGCTCAGGGAGGTTATGACTCACCTGAAGTCACAAAACTAGTTGGAATCCTCTTTCTCCTTTTTTAAAGTCTATTTTGAAAATTGTAACTCTGAGTACTCTGACAATGTGCCCATTGTCAGCAGTACTGATGTCCCTCCCATTGTCATTGTTCCCATTCAGAAATTGAAAAATGTAAATGTTGTTAAATTTATTGGAATTTTTCTTTATGGTCTATCTGAGTTTATTTTGGAATTATTCTTTTTCATAAATATCCTGGCTTTCTTTGGTGTGTGATTTTTATTTCTAGGTGATAGTTTTTTTTTTTCTTGGTCATTTTATCAAGTCCACCCTGTGGTTATTTTGATTGGCATTGAATCCCAGTCTAGAACTTCTGTCTCACAGTCTAGTATTTCTTGACCAAATTAGCTTTAAAAAAAGGAAGAATACCAACATTATCTTGCATAGGATTGGATGTCTGAACCCAGAAATCAAACAAATCACAAGTATTGAGAACATATTTCATTGAATTTAAGATACCTTTAGATATCATTATTTTATGAATCACTAGACATTTTTAAAACACCAATTAAGAATGTTACTTTATCAAGTGTAAGATGCATCCAATTTAAGAGGTGTTAAAATGTAAAAATACGTGCCTTGGAGTCAAGGATGTGCCACATTGATAGAATGTGTTATAAACAAAAAGGAAAGTTGCTTATGTAGTTACAATTATTTTTTACTCTTTTAAAATGGGTTCTTCAAAAGTCTCATATTTAGCCCTTATTCTCTTTGGCATAGGAAAGACCAATATTTTAATCTTCACTTTACCTATAACAATAACACGTAGGTTACAGTAACCATGCTAGGCACAGTAAGTCCAAGGTCACAAAGTAAATGAGAGAGTCAAGATTTGAGCCCAAGAAACTTGACTCCAAAGTCTGTGTTCTTCATCAGGCACAGCCTGCATGTGGTAAGACCTGAGACCCAGAGACTATGAAAGAGCTGCCATGAATCCTCAGCGCATTCGGACTCCTATCCCATCACGTTCCAAATCTTATCAGTTGAAAACCATAATAATTAGGACCATAGGATTTTATGTTTCTGAAACTTGGTTTTGGCTCTAGAAAAGCTGATAAAGTTGGGCTTATGGTGTGACTGGGAAGGGTGGTGGAAAGGAAAGAGGGCATCTAAACTCTTTAGACCTTATGACCAGGACCTCAGAGTCCCAGCATCTTCTAAATTCCCCTATGTAGTCTTAGGCAGCGTGGAACAGGAAGCTCAAAACTACACAAAAGAGAGGCTGTTTATGGGCTTGAATTGTATGTCCTTCAGTTTTGTGTTTTTGTTCTGACTAGGGATAAAACATCCGTCAGGTGTGACTTCTGACAGAGACTTTGGGTTTCTGTGCAGGGGCTCTCCTTTGGCTGATCCCAGGTGGTGGCTTTCTGAGACAGATCCTCCCACGGAATTGTGTAGATCTGAGTACCGCATATCTGAAGAGGACAGTCCTGGCAGGTGAGGGATCCAACTTCTTTCCCCTGGAATTAATCATGGAGATTATCTTCATGTCCCTACCTGAACTTTCTGAGTAGGGTGGAAAGTTTGCATTTATCTGGAACAAATGGTTTCCTGGAGTGTCAACTGATCTAATCTTTTGAAGTCATTTCTGCCCACAAAGGATTCAAGGGCATGTCAATGAGTGATTTGTGAGTTTGTGTTTTTGAGGGTAAGGAACATTCCAGATGGAGCGAGGGAGCAACCTTGCTTTTGAATTTGACCTGACTTATGGAAATCAGGTAGCCTTTCTCTGTCTGGGCCATATGAGTGTATTTCCTTTGTTCTAAAGTGAGCGTGGATTAAGCATCTTAAAGGCTCTTACAAGCTTCACGTATTAGGGAGTTAGGTTACTATGTATGCATCACTGGAAGCCCCAGATACAATTAGTGGTAAGAAAGGAGTTCAAACCCCAGTTCAGGACTGATCAGCTCCTCCCCAATTCCACGCATCAAACACCCTTGTAATGACTTTTGCTCCCTAGAGTCCATACTTCCGACTGAGAATTTGGTAACGAACTTCACTGAATAAACTTTGGCAGACAGTCATCAGCACACCTCCAGGGCTTCTGATTGGTCATCAAAGAGAAGAGAAATCTGCTGACTGCAACAGAGAATTTACTGCAGTCTCCTGTGTTGAACTTTAACTAACAATCCCCAAGAAGAACTGTTCTCCAACCTCATTAGCTAATTAAACAATTCCAGACAAAGAGTTACCTATGCTGCAAAATATTGCTAAAGGAACTGGTGCTCCTGCCCAGCTCTGGAGTGATTTCTTAACAACACCTGCCTGCTTCTGTTGACCTGCCTGTGAGCCATGTCACTGGTGTGGCTGCTGATTCCATGCCAGTAGTTCCATGTACCCCCCGAGGCTGCCCTCCAGAAGCTGACAGCCCGGCCTCAATGGGTTTCCCCAGCATCCTCTTTCTCAGTGGGGTCATGAAGAAGGGAACTGTGTTGGCCTCTTTCAGCACGAGGGAGCGACTGCTCTCAGCTGTGATTAGGGAAGCTGTGCTCCTTGAGATGGTGAATTTTTCCATTGTTTCTCTCTTGTTGAGGACCCCCTGCCCTGAGACATTTTGAATTAAATAGCAAGGTCCTGAAAATACTAATTGCTATGATTTACTGGAGAACTTGATATCAGGATTGTTTCTTTTGAAATATTGCAAATTTAGGTACACAATGGTGATTCTAAAATGGTCAGTTCTGAGAGTGGCTATGGGGCTTGATTTGGGTCCCCAGAGACTCTGGAATATATAGTTTCTACTTTAATTGCAGTTTTTGTGGCTTGGCCCCTGCTGTACATTTGTGGCAGAGGCTAACTATAAATTTGCTGTGTTTTTTAAACAACAGTTGAGAGAGGAAATATTAACTAGTGGTTAAAAGTTGGACTTTGGGACTAGATTCTATGGGTTAGAATCCCTGCTTTTCCACTTGCTGTCTTTATGATTTGGGGCAAGTATCTTAACCTCTCCAAGTTTTATTTTCTCATTTTTAAAACAGGAAAATAAAGACACAGGTCTTAACTGCCTATCTAAAATAGTTGGGGCTGAACGCATTTTAAAATTTGGACTCTTTCAGATTTTAGAAAAGTAAAATGGTCCATCTGTCCTGGTTTACATTAAACCCTCAGCAAGGGCAAGGTGTGGTGGTATCCTGTAACCCCTTAATATTCCTGCAGCAAAATGGATAACTAGTCATACTGAATAAAGATCAGGAGCAGGCCCATAGCAATTCAAATTGCCACATGAGTTTGTGCCAAACATGGGAAATAATAGGTGGCTTTTGGATTTTGGTATTGTGATAATGGTTCTGAATTTAGTCATGAAGCTATTATTTTAAATAAAGTATAAGTAAAATATCTACTTTAATGGCTTCTACACATTAACTGCCCAATTCATGTTAGCAGCATCAAGACTCCCATCCTTATGCTAGAGTCTACTTCTTCAGTTTGTCTCTGAGTCAGCTCCTGAAAAATTTGTTGTCTCCTCATGTATCCAGATGTTCTTCCCTTCCCCTGGCTCTAGAGGCAGTGCTGTCTGGTAGAAGCTTCTGCAGGGACAGTCATATCCTTTATTTATGCAGTCCAATATGGTAGCCATTAGCCATCTGTGGCTACTGAGTCCTTGACTTTATTTGAGAAATTTTAATTTTTAATTTTAATATCTAAATTTAGTCACATGGGGGTAGTAGAGTGTATGGGGGGTGCAGGCCTAGAAGACTCGGATATGGGGTTCAATGCTGAGGTAACATGATCCCCTCTAGATATAGACTTTATCCTTAAGTTGCTAAAGTCAATGAGGAACTACTTGTTCATTTATTTAATAAAAATTTTGTTAAAGTCTATTATGTGCCAAATTCTGTGTTAGGCACTGGGGATAGAAAAGAGACTTTTGCAACCAAGGAAAACATACACATTTAAAGCAGACATATATGTAAACCTCCATTTAAGAACATAAATATGGGGGCTGGAGCCATCACTCAGCAGTTATGGCACTTGCTTGGCATGCGAAAGGACCCGAGTTTGAATCACAGCACCACGTACACAACAAAGTGTTGGAGCAACATGAAAAGCTAAATAAAATTGATTCTGTTTCTCTCTCTCTCTCCCCCACTGTCCCTCTCTCTTTAAAGAAAAAGAAAAAGAACAAAAATATGATGTAATGAATACAATGATAGGGATGTTGGATTGTTACAGGAGTACAAAGGAAGGACAGTGCTGGGGACTGACCCTAGGGCTTTGGGTCTGCCAGGCAAGTGCTCCAGGACTGAGCTACATCCCCAGTCTTTCTGAGATGGTTTAGCTCAGTCTCTGACAAGGAGAAAGTGTTCAGTAAAGACTTATTCAGTCAACAAAAGAGGAATAGTGCTGTGTTCTTTTTTTGCAGAAAGTGAGTTTAAACTCAGATGACAGCTGGCGAGGCTGGGAAAAGTCTGGAAAGATAGCTATCTACATGTCAGGGACTGTGGTTGCTTTTTGGAATTTGAAGTAACTGATTGCATCATGCTCACTTGATTTTGTAGTTTATCCAGTTAAGCTCTGCTTTTGAAAAAATAAATTTATTATGAGTTCAGTAGAGTCCTGGCACTCTTTTCTCCAGCATGGGAGCAGATGTGCTTTTGGAGCATGATGGTCTGGGGGACCCACCAAGCATCCGAAGGAACTGAATGTGAAATGAGCAGAGAATGCTGGCTCCCTCTCTCAATGATGCTTTGTGATCTAAGAGGTGTTTTCCGTTTTCAACAATGTGTTGCAGAACGGTCTGTAACAGTCTGTTGCAATTTTCCCCCCAAATCTCCCACGTTTCTGCCAATAGTGAATTAGACTGTCATTAGCTTCACAGATGTGCTTTGATCCCTATACGGCTTGTCTCCTGGCAGGGAGGCATCTGAACCATTGATGCAGATTTGCTAAACCTGGAGGATAAAGCACATCACAGTGGAAGGAAGGAGGATGAGGAGCCTGGAGCCCTGGGTTCAAGTTGCATCTCTGTTGTTAATTAACTGTCTGTCATCTTGGGTGAGGCATTGAAATTCTCATTTTCCTAGTTCTCTGATCTGTAAAAGGAGAGGATTGGGTTGGTTCCTAAATCCTTTTCGGAGTCTCTGATATTGAGTGGGAAAACTCTTCAGGTTTAGGCTGCCTCTTACTTTTGGGGTCTTGGGTTTCTGAACTCATGAGCCACAGGAAAGACCTGAAGAAGCCATTGATTCTGACTGGTTACTCACTCATGATTTCCACCCTGCTGCTTGGGCCCAATATATCTTTTTTGGCAATCTTTGTTCCTTGAAGGCAAAGTTGTTTAAAGGAGGAAAAGCAAGTTAAAGAATCATATATCAACATTCTTCAGCTCCACTATAACTTATGGAATTGGCATTGAAGTGCATGGCACATATATATGGCTATATATGTACACACATAATTATGTACACATACATTCATACACATATACACAGAGATATTCTCCAATTGCTCTTTTTATGACTTCCTATTTTATATGTAGAATGTAATGTATCTTATTGCTCTGAGGATATCAACTACAATTTTATTTTCAGTTTTCTTCTACTTTTCATATTTTCTGTTTCTTTGAGTTCTTATTCTTTTCATTTGTATTGATTGATTGATTGTGTTTTCCATTTTGGAGTGCTTTCCTTAATCTTCTGATATTTTTGAAATTAGACTTTTTTTTTTTGGTTCTAGGGATTGAACCAAGGGCCTTGTACATGCTAGGCAAGAACTTACCACTGAACTATACCCCTAGGTCCCTGTTCTGGTACTTTTGTCCAGTTGGCCAGGGGATGAGCCAATACCAAATGGATTGGATGCTTGACGTGTTTAGTTCTTCTTGTTATTTTTGTTCAACCAATGGGTTTCACTGTGGGATGAGCAGATGAATCTGGCCACTTTGTTGTGGGAATGCCAATTATCAGTACGTATTTGACTTATCTGTGACTAAGTTTCTCTAGAAAAGAGCCCATCAGTCTTCCGCCAGAGGTAGTGGTGGCATGGAACTGATGGCAGAGTCCTGACAGGAGAATGGTGAAAGGGACTTTCGGCTAATCTTATGTCTCTGAGTCTGGATTCTATGAGAAAATTTCGTCAGAAGACATGGAGGGACAGTTGCCTGGATGTAGAGAATTATGGGGAGAATCATCTTGGAGTT
This sequence comes from Aplodontia rufa, assembly GCA_004027875.1. Taxonomy (NCBI): domain Eukaryota; kingdom Metazoa; phylum Chordata; class Mammalia; order Rodentia; family Aplodontiidae; genus Aplodontia; species Aplodontia rufa. The sequence continues at coordinate 68,083 of PVKS010006211.1, forward strand.
GAATTTCTCCAATTAAAAACAAGTTTTTTTCCTTCTGTGCCAAGATTCTTAGCTCTGCAGTGGAACTGGACTGAAACATTCTAGTAAAGAAAATGGGGCAATCTGGCTGGCTGTGCTGGTAGAGCCACGCTCAGCAGCCTTCAGAACCTGCTAGCCACACTTGGTAGCTAAATTTGACGTTCTCCTGGAGGGCCTGTAACCAACCATAGTTGTTTTAATTTAATATATTAATTTAATATAGAGCATAAAATCTAATGGCTAAACTTAGTAACTTAGTATGGTGGTCGAGTCTTGGCTCTTTGCTAGCTGCTAGCTGTCAGTTCACCTCCCTGCAAATGTGCCAACAAGAGTCACTATTCCTAAACTCTCCAGTATTTTTCCCCTCCTCTCTTCCTTCTCTGGTGTGAATTCTGTTTTTGCTCTCATTCTTGGGTCTTCTCTCTTGCAAGTAAAGTGAACCAAACAATTAAATGTCTCTGAGTTATTATATGATACTTGTTTTATATCCTCCTCCATGGGCACCTGGTCCTCTGATTTCTCAGTTAATTCCTCCATCCTTTTAACATTTTCAGAAAAATTTGTTGACATTCTCTTACCCACTGTTGTCTTTCCCTTTTCACTTTTTTCATATGAATTTATTCCTGAATTATATTTTAGCTTGATTTAGGGATGACAAGAAATAAATGTTTATGCTCATTTGTTACAGTTTAGTAGATTTCCTATATATTGCATAAAACTAAATTCAGTTACAGACCTTGTTGAATTGAATAGACTTGTAAAGATAAAGCCGAACAAAATACAACCTGTGAATGCCTAAAACCATCCCTTGAGGGTCACATTGATTCTCAAATTTTTGTTAATGTAGGTGTCATCTGGAGAGTTCTATTCTCCTGAGATTGGACTTAGTAACTGTGGGGCTGTATAGCAGTCTTCCAGGTGATTCTGAAGCACTAATTTAAGGTCATTTCCGTATCTCCAGATACCTCTTTATTCTGATTTTAAGATTCATTCCTAAAATCACATAATTAGAAATATTTTCTAAATCTTTGCCTCTGTCAGACTGTAATTTCTCTAGTAGCAGATTCTCACTCTAGTCGTACTCATCCAAGGAAATCTTGATCCATGATTAGGCTGCATGGCCTCTTATGTGGTCCTTCCTATGTTTTCTCTTGAAACAGTAGCATTTTTACTTTCTCACACTCTGAAATTTTTAAGCATTCATTATAAGTCAGCACCTAGCATGTTACCTGGTACACAGTGAGTGATTAGTGAATATTTATTAATTTACCACTTGGTAAGAACTTGGATTCATCAAGTTCCTATAGCTTGGATTCATCATTCCTATAGCTAGAATTTACTAAAAGGAAACTTAAAGAACAGATAGCAATGCTGTATGAGTGGAGGAGGGAGGAAGAGACACAGAAAAGGAGTGCTGGGGAGCTGGGGAACGCTGCCTCCAACTGGACCATGTAAGAAGGTCAGGAAAGAAGCCTCCTAGTGGCCCCCTAAAGCATAATTAATCTCAGCTCGAAACACATGGTCATTTCTTGGTAACACATGGGTCACTTCCTGGTAACTTCTGCAATACTATTGTGCTCTGCCCACTTCAAGGCAGGGAAGGCAAGCCACCACTGTTTCCATTTCACAGACAAAGGTGACCCATGTGAGATCGCACAGTTGGTGTGGTGTGAGGGTGGCTATAGGGGTCGACCCCAAGGTCGAGTCACAGGTGTGCATTCCTTTATAAGAACTTCCTGTTTCTTTTGCTTTCCTATGGAAAAATAATTACATGGGGCACTTTATTATGAGTTTTTAATTAATCAGCCATGGGGATAGACTTGGGTCAGAGTGATAGCTTTACTATATGTAAAGGTTATTTGTGTATTAGTATTCTCTCTCTCTCTCTCTCTCCTTTTTTCCTCTGAGAAGTCTTTCCCAAGAAACAGGAGCTTGAGGCAAAGCAGGAGAACGATACCTTTGAAGACTTATCACTACACAATTTTATCTTCAAAAATTCTTATCTTAGTTATTTGGTAATGTTGATGTTCTTTCAGTTTGCTGCTGTTTGATTAATCTCTATATCCTTAGTTCCAGGGACATAATAGACACTCAATATTTAGTGATTTATAATGTATACTCTTTGAACATTGAATATGTTTGGAAAGATGAACAAATCAGTTTATAAATGGAATACTATTTAATAAGAAATTCTTATCACAATTTCAGTTTTCTCTTCATTTCTGATTACGTATTTGTGACAGAGTTAATTAATCCTTCCCAAATATTCCTTGTTATACCTCATACTTCTCAGCATCTCTCACTTCAACTTGAGAGCACATAAATAGTTCTAGCCGGTGGGATGTGAGCAGAAGTGAGCTGTACCACTTGAGACAATTATTAGCTTTCTCTCCCTGTATTGAGGGGAGAAGCCTGGAAGAAGAGAACCCCAGGGTGAAGGAGTTATATCATGGAATCATCTTGGTTTCCTGAGCCATGATTGGAGAAGTAATGATGAAAATTGCCTTACTTTCCTCAAATAGTGATATGAGTGAGAAACAAATCATTATTGTGTTAAATCATGGCAATTTCAGGATTTACATGTCATTGCAGCCAAGCCTACCCTGTCCTGACTAATAAAAACTTCCTTCAGTGGGTTCCTTCTCATGAACATGTCTGAAAGAGAACATAAACTTGAGGATGTATGAGAACCCTGCTCAAGAGGGAAAAAGTCTCCTGGATCATTTTATTTAATATTTTTTCAAGGTAAGTGCACGCATACAATTCAGTAGAAACTCTGTGTGTACATAGCTTTTATGTAACAGCAAAAACATTTAAAAATCATATTGAAAGGCTAAGTAAAAAATTGATTAATAATATCCTGTTGAAGCAAAATTGTGTACAATATATTTAGTCTTTGCAAACTACAAAGGTCATGTTTTCTCTCATATGTGGAAGCTAGAGAAGTAAAAGGAAAAGAAAGGTGGGGTGGATCTCATGAAATGGAAGGGAGATCAGTAGAATAGAGGAAAGAAACTGGGGGAAGAGAAGCAGGAGGGAAAGGAAGGGGGTATGATATTGGACAAACCGTATGGTTATATTGTGTGCATGTATGACTATGTAACAGCAAATCCCAACACGATGTGCAGCTACAACACACCAATAAAACATGGAAAAAAGAAAAATACAATGTAAATTCAATTCTATATTTTATTCACTTCTCTATTTTGACTTCAGTGACTCCACTGTAGAGAAAGTCTAGGTACAAAATGTACAAAATCGCTTTAAAAACTTCAAGCCCTGGTTTGCTGGTTCAACATAATTGGATCTTTTCCTTAGCCTAAACTCTGCCTTGGAGCAATCTGCAAATGCCCATTTCAATGAGCAGTCTCCTAATCACTCAATTAGCTGTCTCATCCATTGGAGGGAAAGGTAAGTACTGCACTGAGAGTGAAACCTGCATTAAGAGCGTATCTAATCCAATTAGGCTTGGTTTAAGACAGAGAACGTATTTGTTGTGCATTTGTTACTATGCTTATTGCTAATCAGCTTTTCTAAGTGATTCACAGGAACTCCGGATCCACCCAGTAAATCTGCTTGCAGTCGGCTTGTCCGGGAGTATGTTTGTAGGACTAAGAGGCTTTGGACTTCTAGTTGCCATGAACTGCAACTTTTGAAATCAGGCAAAGCTGACTTCAAATCATTTTTTTTTTTTGTACAAAAGTACTGAGGATTCAACCTAGGGGTACTCTACCACTCAGCTACATCCCCTGCCTTTTTTACTTTTGGTACAGAGTTTCCCTGAGTTGCTTAGGGCCTCAAGAAGTTGCTGAGGCTGGCCTTGAATTTGTGACCTTCCTGCCTCAGCCTCCCAAATTCTTCACCCATTATACCCAGCTTGAGTTCAAATCTTGAGTTAGCCACAAAACCAAATTATTTATCCTCCCCAAAACCCTGTTTATTTGCTGTAATGTGGGCATACTAAGACCTATTATGCAGCATTGTACTGATGTTTAGCATATGGTGCATGGAGTCATTTAATAAGTGAAATCTATAATTACTACTTCTGTAGTTAGTTCAGTTAATTTTCTCCTGAATGTATCTGGGTGGATCAATCTGCTCTTTTCCTTTTTGTTTTCTCCCTGTAACATCCTGAGATGGTTCCTGAAGCTCAGAGAAGAAAAAGAGAAAAAAACAAAAAAGAGCAAAACAAATAAATAAACAAAAAAAAACCCAAAACAAGAAAAAGAAAAAATCCCCCCCCCCCAGTATATGCAGAGTATTAACCGTAGAAAAGATCCTGCTTACAATCTCCTGGCCAGATTCTGAAGTATTTGATGGACTGGTTGAATTGGAAATTACACTGAAGACTGAAAAACATAGTCTGTTTAGAAAAATGAATTATTTAACATTTGAAGGTTAAGTAACCTTTAACCCTTCAAATAACCTTCTCACATTGGTTAGAAAATGTGTTTGGAGTCTATTTTCATCTAACTGAAGTATAAAATGTATATACTGTATTTTCCCCTGCTGAACTTTTTGGGTGGCATTTAGCTATCACTGTGGCGATCTACACTTGACATTTTCCTGTTTTGTTGTTAGCATATTTTGTCCCAGGGAGTTCCTAAGGAGTAACCTTTGGTTTATAAACTCTAATACTGGAGTCAATAGGAAGAAGAACGATTTAAAGGTCCTACCCTCCACATACACTATGATGCTACTACTATTCTGTGAGTTGAAATTTAGTCTTTTTTTTTAAAAAAAACACATCTGAATCTACAAGTGGGCAGGAGAATGGCAGAAATATTGAGTTCAAAGTATCCTATGATCTTTTCATAGCTTAAATTCCCAGAAAGTTTACCCTGCATCAAGAAATTTATTCCAAGTAAGGTGTCGTCTTACTAGCTTGATGTGGTGGTGGATGCCTGCAATCCCAACTACTTAGGAGGCTGAGGCAGGAGGATCACAGGTTTGAGGCCAGCCTGGGCAACTTAGTGGGATTCTGTCTCAGAACAAAAAATAAAAAAGACGCTGAATGTAGGTCAGTGGTAAAGTGCCTCTGGGTTCAACCCACAGTACAAAACAACAATTAAAAAAAAAAACCCAAACAACCAAAAAAAAAAAAAAAGAAAGAAGAAGAATATTACCTTATTACCTTATTTCTTCATTCATTTTGTCTACTAAAAATGCCACAACTTTTGAGAATGTTGGAGGCTAATGAGCATCCACACCGCATCGTGCACTAGTTCTTTAATTCTTTTAGATTACTTTCTCTGGACATCAAGCTTGACTCCCTTGTCTCTGAAGTTCTCATTATTTGGATCATGGGGTCATGGTGCACCATTAGAGTGGAACAGCTGGCAGATTCTCTCTTTTGTGCTCTGTCAAAGCGAGGGAATGCAGAGGACACAAAGGAAAGGAAGCAAAAAATGCCACTAACTTTTTTTTTTTTTATCAACAATAAATTCTTTTATCATCTGCTTAAAGTTTTCTCCAAGACCAAGAAAGGGAGGCTGAGAAAAATTAAGGAAGAGAAAACACTTTTAGCTTTTCTTCCTCTGGGACTTTTTGTATCCTTTCATATCTTGACTTTATATTCTCTCATCTGTAAAATGGGTGGGAAGTTCGTTGCTGCGTATCTAGACAGGAAGATTATAAGTATGAAAGGTGACACCACTTTGAAAAAAAGACAAAATGCTATGCAATGTCACCTTTGATTCTGGAAGCAGACATTGGGTCTTGGTCTTTCTCTCTTGTCACTAGCAGGAATGCTGGGAAAATCAAGCTTAATTGGTATAACCAAAGGACAAAAAACATTTTATGGAGAGCATTTTTATGGTTTTCCTCCAAGCAATGAAGAAAGAGAGCTGAGTCCATGGCTGACATGTTTTTCTTAGCTTTTCTTTCTTTGGAAAAATGGTTGATTCCAAGCGCCCTGCCAGTTTCGCCCAGCTCCTGCTCAGCACCTGGGTGTAGCTCCTGAGCAAATCAAGCCTGATGCACTGAGGCTTGGAAGCCCCCCCTTAGTTGAGCTGAGGATTACCCAGGGCACAGCGGCATGCCTCACCTGCAGGTGTTTATGGAGACAGATCTCACTCAGCTTTAGGTGGAGAGTGGGTTGAGAGTCAGTGCTGGGTTCTCTTCCTGCCTCTTTTAGTGCTTGTGGTGTGACCTCAGGCAAGGGTCTTATCCTATGCTTGCCTCAGTTTCTTCATCTGGAAGTTGGAAATAATACTTATACCATCTTCATCACACAGTTGCAGGGATTAAATGAAATGAAGGATGGGAAAACATAACAGTGACTCTGTATGTAATGAGCGCAGTCCTCAAAGCTAGCTACTACCAATGTCTAAGGATCCTTTAACCTCTTGGGAGGAGCTGTGGTAGAGGAACTTCAGCCTAGAGACTTAGGATCTTATGCAAAATTAAAATAAACCTGAAATTAAGATAAAGCAGTCATTATTGATGTTAAGTACTTAACACAATAGAAAAACAGAATTTAACAAAAAATTCTTATTTCGACACTACCTTCTCAGAGACTCATTTACCACAAAAATGGTGACAGACCTTCATTAAGAGGCCAAGCTCTGGGGCTGGAGCGGTGGCTCAGCGGTTTTGGTGCTTGCCTGGCAAGCGCGAGGACCCGGGTTCAAACCCCAGCACCACGTTCACAACTAAGTGTTGGAGCAACTAAGGCCATGTGAAAAACTCAATAAAGTTGTTTCTCTCTTTCTCTGTCTCTCCCACTCTTAAAAAAAAAAAAAGGTCTTTATGTCCAGTGATACTTGAAATATTTTTAACACAATCCCATGTATCTCTGCAGAAGAAAAGCTGCGGTAATGATGAAAACGTACTTGTAAAAATTCAAGCCTCCAAAGCAACCATCTTTGTGTACTTGACATTAATTTGACTGATTTTCATGTTTTTTTTTTTGAACCAGGAATTGAACCCAGGGGTTCTTAAACCCTGAGCCACATCCCAGACTGGTTTTATTTTTTATTTTGAGACAGGGTCTCATTTAGTTGCTCTGGGCCTCACTAAGTTGGTGAGACTGGCTTTGAATTTGAGATCTTCCTGCCTCAGCCTCCCAAGTCACTTTAATTATAGGGGTGCACCATTATATCTGGCTTATTTTCATGTAGTATGTATTAAGGTTTGGATGAAAGGTGTCCCCCAAAACTTGTGTGTGACTATGTGAAGTCTGAGGTGAACCCAATCAGTGAGTCAGTACCCTGATAGAGATTAACTGGTAACTGTAGGCTTGCAGGGTGTGGCTGGAGGAGGCGGGTCATTGGGGGTGTGCCTTTGGGGATTTATATTTTGTATCTGGCATGGAGTCTCTCTGCTTCCTGGAGCCATACTTTGACCAGCTTCCCTCTGCCAATCTTCTGCCATGATGTCCTGCCTCACCTCCAGCCCTGAAGAATGGAGCTGGCTTTCCGTGGACTAAGACCTCTGAAACCTTGAGCCCCCAAATAAACTTTTCCTCCTAAAACAGTTCTTGTCAGGTCTTTTAGACCCAGCACTGAAAAGCTGACTAAAAAGTACGACAAAGCTGACTGCAGCCTCAAGTACTACACAGTTGCAGAAGAACCTGCTCTACCCACCTGTCAGAGTCCACTCTGGTCTTAGTGTGAGAGGAAGGTGTCCACTCTGTTTGCATGGGTGCAGTCTCTAGCTCCAGGACAACCTTAAATGTGGCTGGATGTACATGCTTACTGCTTCCTGGTTGTGGTCACCTCTCTGTTAATGAAGACAAGGGATGCGGTCATCTTCTGCTTTGACAGAAGCTTTCTCATCATGGTAAGCTGGAAGGAGGAAGTTCGCAGTTCAATTCCAGGAAGTGACTTCTCTCCTGGGTAAGGCGGATTTTGGCTCCACAACTTTTTTAGACTCTCCAGAGATTGGTTTCTTCTCCCTTGAGATTGTCCTAACAGCACACAGGTGGGAAAGCCTCTCCATTTCTAACTAAGGTCTTATACAGCTCTAGGAATTCTGAGGTGTGGCTTTACTTAGTCATGTAAGAATGGGGCTTGGTGGCTGGAGCAGTGGCTCAGCGGTTACAGTGCTTGTGAAGACGAAAGTTCAAACACCAGCACCATGTACACAAAGAAGTGTCAGAGCAACGAAAGCCACATGGAAAACTAAGTAAAATTGATTCTCTCTCGCTCTCTCACTGTCCCTCTCTCTCTTAAAAAATAAAAAAGAGAGAGAGGGAAAGAATGGGGCTCGTATCTTCCTTTTCACTTTTCCCATGGCAAAAGAGACTTCTCCATTCCTAACAAGTAAAATATAGAAGTAAACATTGATCCTTTCCAAGGGTTAGAGACATTCACTGTGACTGACATCCACAGAACCACATTCACCTATGCCAATTGCTGTGGCATAGGGCTTCCCTCTGTGTCCAGGAGAGGTGGACACATGTCTTCCCTGTCTCCATGTTGCCATCAGAGTAAATAAACCATTGACTCCATCCTTGACTTTCTAGGGGAATTCAAGATGGACTTTCTATTGTTGTATTGAAGTGAGAGATCAAAATCTTAATGAAAACCAGATTTGTTGGTGTGATCCTGCAGTCCCAGCTACTCTGGAAGCTGAGGAGGGAGGATAGCTGAGCTCAGGAGTTTGAGGCCAGCCTGTGCAACACAGTGAGACTCTGTGTCAAAAAACAACACCCATAAAAAATATCTCATTAAATCTAGATACTTCCCATTTTATGGAATTTTTGCCCAGCATTTGGCCACGTGTTGCTATGGCTTCTCTAGAGTAGATTCTCCTTAGGGACAGGTCCTGAGAACCACATTGGTGGATGGAGAAGGAAGCCCCCATTTTGTTCTCAAGTCTAAGCTGTGTTTTCCCATCTAGCTTTATGGAAAGTCTGTTCTTTGGATTGAGCATTTATTTAAATGTTCATAAAGCTGATGTTATGTCACCTCTTGCACTCGTGATCCTTGGGTAGTTTGGATTGATTGGTCAGAACCAGGGTGAAGGGAAAGTGGGGAGACTTAGGCCACCATCCCAACTCCCTCACTAAAATCTGAACCTGAAGCACTGTCATTTCTCTCTACTCAACTGCACCAGACTCCAACCAAGTAAAGAACCTGCCCCTCCTTCTTTTGGCCCAGGCAGGCTTTGTATAAAACAAGCTTTGCTCCTGTCCCAAGAGAATGATGGCCTTCATAGTTTCCACCCCACCCTCCTCAACCTAAGTTGGATCTATGGCTTAGATTTTGGGTAATATAGTTGACTGGAAAGGGAGGGATAAAATTAATTTCTGGAGAAGCGACTTTCCCAGAGGTCAGCTGGGAAAAGGGAAAGATATTTGCACTCACTCTGGGAAGTGAGGTATTTCATTAGAAAATCCTGGGGTTGCATGAGTAGCAGAGGGCTGTCCTGAAAGTTTTCCAGCAATATAAATTCTTGGTAAAAAAGAAGAAAGGGGAATGGGGATGGTACTATAGAAGGAGAGTGTTACAAATCTTCACAATGGATTTTTTTTTCTTTTCACTTATTTTTAAGAGTTCTTTGTTTCTTTTATTTATTTTTCCCCACTCAATTTTTCTTAGGGATTTCAACTGAGGTACACTAGGTATTGAGGGAAAATGGCAGAGTATTCCCAGCAGGAGCAGAGGCACTTTGATGACAGGTGCCTATTGGGACCCTTTGGGACCACCTTGTTGGCTCTGGATATAGAAGAAAATGGTGACTTGAGAGACAACCTGGTGAACTTTGCCTTTCTCCAGTGAGCACTCAGAGCCATGAGAGCAAGGAGCAGCTGGTGGCACAGAGTCCTGGAATAGGGAGCTCACTGTCCTCTCATGCTGTGTCTCCATTTAGGTTCCTGTGATCCACAGTAAATCTGTGACAACTGCCTTCATTGAGCAGAAACCAGAGGGAAACGTGGTATGATTGGAAGGCCAGAGTAAAAGCCCAGTTTCCTCTGAGCGATTCTCTGAATGTTGAGGACTGTGGCTCGGGGGAGACACGTATGTATTTAAATTTTGTAAGGTTATAAGATCTGAAGTGAATGTCCTGGGAGAACAGTGTGAAATGGCTGTTGAGTCCAAACCGGGGCTATTTTTTATTAAATATTAATGCCACACATTTCTGCAGGGTTCATAGAACAGATGTTAGGCTTGACATTGTGGTGGTTTAATTGACTAAGAATATTTCCTGTCATTTTTATCAATGTCTGGATTTCCAATGTCTGTGAAATCTGAAAATATAAAACACAGGAAGGGATAATTAATACTCGGTTTCCATCCGTGGTTACCTGCTGATATTGGCCCCGAGAGAAGCTGTAACGCTCTCTAGAGCATTTTGTTGTTTTAGAAGCAGAGATAGGCTGAGCTGACCTAGTCTCCCTGCAAATTGTTCCACTGGGTTTCTAGCTGGACAACAGGCTGCTCTGTAAGCACAATTCTTTTCTTCCTGTTAGGAAAATTAGCAAATTCTAAATATGCTTGCCTTACTGGTGAAAACTCTTAGGGATTCTGATTTTTCTCTTTCTTTCTAAATCCTACCCTACTCCCCAAGTCATTTCCCTCTGTGTCTCCATAGATTAAAAATAAAAATTAAAATTAAAAAAAAAAGGTCTTCAACAGCCAAATCTTTACTGAGGAGGCCTTTCCAAGTAGAATCCAGGGAAGTGTATAGAACTTATTTTGAGCAAATTCACAGTGACATAAAATGTGGCTTATGGTGATTTAGTATCAGGAAATATTTACTAAGTAGAAAGCTCAGGAAAGAACAATTCTAAAATGATTCTTGGTCAGGTGCAGCTTATAATGGGCCTATTCATAGGGAAAAAAAAAGGTCCAAGTTCCCTTCCTCACAAAAATTACGTTATTTACGTGGAAAAATGTAGTCACACATTTTCCCTATAAGACTGTGTCGTTTTACATTTATTAAATGGTTCTGGCCACCATGCTGAGGTCTCAGTTACACCCTCAAGGGAGGGCGGCTCGTGGAGAGAGGGAGAGAAAGGAGAAGATGTGTTGCTCCCAGCCCTGAACACTAAATCATTGCAGTAATGATTTTAGAGGAAATGAGGCAAAATTGGGCCAAATGAAAACCTGCTGGCGTGGCTTGGGAATCACTCCTGCCCGCTTGGGGAAGGACGGAATGCTGTACCATCAGTGCTCACGGAACTGAGCTCTTGCCCTTGGCCCAGGGGATTCGCTCTCTGCCTCAAGTGCACAAGCAGTACCCACCACGCTTCATCGAAGCGTGTTGGCACATGTCATGGGGCCATAGGAGCGAAGTCCCATCCAAGCTGTGGAAGTGCAAGGCACTTTTAAAGGGTACTTTTTAAAATTTTTTTTTATTTTTGAACAACCATACAAGTTTTTAACAAAATAATGTCAAATGTGTATAGATTCTGGATATTACAATTACCCTCAGGAGTGCCCCCCCCAATTACCCACCCTTATCCCTCCCTTCCCCTTCCCACAATATCACTAAAAAAGGATTATGTTGTATAGCATTACATCTTATCTGGATTTAACCCATGATAATAGACCAACTTTCTCACTGTCCAGGGTCTAGTCCCCACCTTAAAAGGTACTTTTTAGGAAGCAGAGAGAAGTAACATCAGTTTGGCAGAAGACTGGAGCCCATGCTGTTGGAAGAGATGAGGAAAAGGGAGATGGTGTTGGCACCCTTGATTGAGACTCACTGCAACATATTACGGGATGTGCGCCATGGAAACAGAGCCAGGCCCCTTGACTTGGTGCTACTTAAGGGGCACAGAGTCCTGGCATGTGCCTGAAAATCGCACCATGAGAGCTGGTCTCTGAAGGTTGGCCAGAATTCTGAAGGAGATTTGTT